>PVIW01011334.1:0-38201 GCA_004026585.1 Noctilio leporinus
GTTCTATATTTAGAGTGAGGATAAAAATGCAGGGTTTCCACTTTTTCTATCTGCTCCTTGGAGATTAGTCACACTCTGGAAATGCTTTCTCACCAACTTGAATACCCCAAAACTCAAAGATCAGCAAAAGGATAAAATAAGGGGGAAATGAAAGGAATGCTTGGGTTCCCACCTACATCCTGATTTCTATTAGGAATCCTAAGGGAGAGACTCTTGGAGGGTGTTTTCTACTTCCCTGAAAATGGAAACATGTTGGAAAAACCTCTATACTTAAGAGCCCATTGACACCTCTCATCCGTACATTGTAAATAAGGAAGGAAATCTATGTGACTAACCTTAAATGTAAATACAGAAACTCTTCACTGCACTTTCTCTTAAAAGATTTTAGAGATGCCAAAATATAGTTTTGTCTAGACAACTGAGTTGGATTGTAAATAGCAGTCTGCAAGAGTCATATTTCCCAAGATGGCATTCTGATTTTTTTTTTTTTTTTAAGCCAGCAGACTGCTTCGGCAACAGCCTCAACATTCAGGAATAAGTTAACGACATAGCCAGATGTGTGTTAGGGAGTCCACTGTCTAGCCAAACCACCAAATCCTACAGACAGGAGAGTGAGCTCAGCAGGGAGAAAGCACTCCGTCTTGCTGGGATGTATGCCGGGGAAATTGCTGTGACGCAGTGACACAGGCTTTACTGCCCACGGAGATTAAACTTCTTATTTATGTATTTAATTATAAAGATTTTATTCATTATTTTCAGAGAGAAAGACAAAGAGGGAGGAAGAAAGGGAGAAAAACATCAATGTATGGTTGCCTTTCACCTGCCTCCAGCTGGGTACCTGGCTGGAGACCTGGCTTGCAACCTGGTTATGTGCCCTAGCTGGGGTTCAAACCAGCGACCTTTGGGTTCATGGGCCAGTGCCTGTCCACTGAGCTACACCAGCCAGGACTTAAACCTCTTTTTTGAAGAAGCCAGATCCTGCTAGCGCTTCTGCAAGATGGTAGAGAGGCCTTCCCCAAGACGTATCCTAGCACCCCGGAAGTGTTCAAGTGCGGTCCAGCAGAGCCAGGTTCATTGCCAGGGCACACGGTCCTCACTGGATGATGCTAGCAAATTATTACAGGAAAGCAACAGTCACTCAAACGTGATTTGTTCTTTAAGAATTGCATTTTAAAACAAATTGCCATGCTGATATGTCTTCAAAGGAAAACTAGTTTAACCTTGTATTAGCAGGGAACACTTTCTCCATTTCAGTCTCTCTCTCCCACCCCTTCCCCTCCTTGTCTCTTCCCCTCTCCCGTTCCCACCCCCGCCCCCCTCCCTGGACACATCAGAAACATTCATTCCCAGCTTTACTGGCTCCACAACAAGGTCATTTGCCTGTAGGGATTCTGCAATCCCACCTGATTTCTGTCCTGCAGTGACCTTAGCAGGAGAGTTTGTCTCAGGGGATTGGGGAGGGGCGTGATGAGAGGGGAGCAGATTCAGTCCAGCGGCACAAAGGGGAGCCCGCTGGAACTGTTGATGCTGATAAGAATCCAGTTATCAATGGGGTGGGGCGGGGTGGGGTTATACAGGTGATTCAAGACCCAGACTTGGGGGGGGTGCCGCTGCTGCTGGTAAAGTGTCTCTGGCACTTGGGCGATGGTCAGGGCTGGGACTGTGACTAGTAGCTGCCCTGGGCCACGTATGCACCAAGGAAAGAAAATGAGAGTATCAGTGGTGCTGACTCCCCACTCATGTCCGCAAAGGAAGGCCCAGAGGCCTGCATGGCAGCCTAAAGACCCTCCTCCCCTGGGGAGAGGGCAGACTGTTTTCAAATTCCCTCTCAGGGGCTGATGTGCTGATTAGTGGAATTACAAGGATTGTTGCCTGAAGAGCCCTCTCTGCCACATGAACGCTAGAGCCCAGCTGAAGGAAAGGATGAAGGAATGAGATCCTGAGATGTGAGATGAGAAGGTGCCCATGGCTGTGCTTGAGAAGGTGACTCGAAGAGCCACACTGGACCTGCAAGGCCAGCAGAGGAGTCCCCTCCCGTTGCTACAGGACAAGTGTCCTTTCCTCCCTGAGCTTACAGACCATTTCAAGGCCTCTTGTGAGGTGATTCTGGCTCAAGATTGGTCCTAACTTCCCTCATTGCTTCTAAACCACCATCTTCATTCAGTCTCAACATGGCCCCTCCAGGGAAGGGCGAGTCTGCTGTGAGGCAAAAGGGTTATTCGATAAAACCCCCTCTGGACCTGGTGAATGTGCAGCCGCAGGGACTGCAGCAGCCTGAACCATGGAACATAAACAATGGTGGGGGGATTGCCTGAGGAAGCAGGGGCAGGGGGTGCTGGATGGAGGGGCCAAAAGGGGAAAATCAGGACAACTGTAAGAGAATGATCAATAAAATATTAGTGATAATGATAATAAATAAAATCCTACCTTTAAAATATTTTTTTTTTATTTTTGATGAACAGTTTTGTACTTTATATTTTTAACACAACAGTCTTTTTTTTCTAGCTGATCTTCTCCAGGTATTACTATTTCTTATTGACAATAATACTAATAGTAATGATAAATAAGAACTGTAAGAAGCCTAATACAAAAGAACTTGGAAAATAGTTTTTTAATTCTCACCTAAAGATATGTTTTCTTTCATTGATTTTAGAGAGAAAGGAATGGAGGGAGAGAGAAACATTCATGTGAGAAAGAAACATTAATCAATGGGTTACTTCCTATATTGTTCTGACTCGAACTTGCAACCTAGGTATGTACCCCAAACAAAAACCCAACCTGAAACCTTTTGGTGTATGTGATGATGCTCTAACCAACTATGCCACCCAGGGAGGGCACTCTTGAAAATTTTACATACTTCAATGTGTTAAATAATCTTTGAATGTTTTTCAATCAGCACCCAAGGTTATGTTTATTGATTTTAGGAAGAGAGACATATTAATTCATTGCTTCCTGTACATACCCCAGCCTGGGATGGAACCACTACTATTTTTGGTGCAAAGGTTAACACTCCAACTAACAGAGATACCTGTCCGGGGCTTCAGTTTATCCTTTCACAAGATATGGGCATCTTTGAAATAATTATTTTGGAGCATTTGGGGATGTAAGAAAGTTTGGTCTAAAGGCAACAAAAATAGGAAGGAGTGGACCATGAAAATACAGTCATACTTTGGTACTTGTCAGCTTCAGAGCTTGTCAAACTCTGTATGTATCACATTTTGACAACAAAACAGTGTTTCGGCACGTGGTACTTGCTTGAGACTGGTCACACTTGCTGGAACTTGTATGAGTCACACCGCTGCCCCACAAGAGTAAATGCTACATCAGTGCTGGTTAGTTTTGGCACTTGTGATGAGATCCTGAAGGAATTGGCACAAGCACCAAGCTACTGCTGTAATTTGTATCCCATTGTATCTACAGGGATGTAATGACAGTAGCAGTTTCCAGAATTATGAATGGTGGCAATGGTTTCCTGGAACCTGGATTGTTGTTTAGGCAGTGACTTGTAATTTAGGAGTTTGGTGACAGGCTCTGCCACCCTAGCTCTCATCCAAAGGCTTTGTAAAAGCCTAATTCCCTATAGTGAATCCTTTGCTTTTTGAAATATCTAAATGGGTTTCTCTTTCCTGCATTGAACTTTGATTGACATGATCGTGGATCTAATGCACATACATCACCTAGAGCACCAAGAACAACATTCTGGCAGGTTTGGAATCCCATCTCTAACAGTTAATGTCTTGAAATCCCAGCTCTAACAGTTAATAGCTATGTGATTGTGGGTGAATTTCATTTTTTCACAATGCTTCAGTTTTGTTTTGTTTTGTATTTTTGCCTGCAAATGGGAATTATAACATTATCTACCCCAGGACTTTGTTTTCTCTTTCTTTCTTTCTTTCTTTCTTTCTTTCTTTCTTTCTTTCTTTCTTTTTTAGTTAAATAAATTAATATATGTAATGGCTTTAGGAAATGTGTGGAACATAGCCCTGGCTGCTGAGGCTTGGTTGGAGTGTTGTTCTATGAACCAAAAGATCCTAGTTTTGATTCCCAGGCAGGGCACATAACTAGGCCGTGGCTTTGGTCCCTGGTCTGGGCAAGTAGCAGAGGCAGCTGATCAATGTTTTCTCTAACACTGATGTTTCTCTCCCTCTCTCTCTCCTTCCCTTTCTCTCTTTCTAAAATTAATAGGTATGTCTTTAGATGAGATTAAAAAACAAAAACAAAAAACACATCACACTCCAAAAAGATAACAAGTATTTTATTCTTCAACACACATAGAACAGTCACCAAAAAAGTATTCATTTGCATCAGTCTATTGTTTTAAAAGAAAAGATTTATATCTTAAAGGGAGATCATTTAACAAAAGTAATTTTTACTCTAGGGTATAACAGAAAGGGAGAGAGGTCCCAACGTCCCTAAAGCTCATGGTTTGGGGGATGGGGAAAGTAGATAGTACAGCTTTTAAGGTACTTTGCCTCTCTAGGGCCAGTTAGTAACTAGATAATAACTGTGTTGCAGCCCAGGGAACACGGGCAGATGATAGGCTTAAAATACTTTTCCTAACAAAGACCTATGGTGCTCTGGGTCAGCATTTAAAACTAAGGAAAGCCCTGAGGATAAAAGGAGGGAAGCTGCGATCTGAAAAGGGTATACATGAGTCAGCTAGGAGGCCTGGTGTGCAGGGAGAGCCATCGGGCCTGGGCTAGTGAGGAAGCAGGTACGCCGCTGTTTTCATCGCCCCTGCTCCAGCTACTCCAAAGTCACCAACTCTGCCTTGCAGACCTGGCCTCTATCTGGACTCTTGGAACTCAGGACATGGGGAGAGGACACTCTCATAGAACTTGTGCCTTTCCTAGACTTCACCATGATGCAGTGTAATATGGCACATGCTTTCCTGGGTTATTATATGGAGGCCGATGACAACGTGTCCCAGGTCCTGAAGGAGAGAGCTGACAGTTAAGGGAAGGAATTATTGGTCTTGGTTTGGCTTATAGCCTTTTGGGGAGCAAGGGAAGTGCTGGTTGTGATGGGAGAACAGGGTTCTGAATGCAAGTGCTCCCGGCCACCCCAAGGTTGAAATATTGTAAGTACAGACCTGTTTTTCTCAACACTAATCACTGGGTTATACACCAAGGCACCTTGAGAATAAGCCCACTTAGCTCTGTAACAGTGTCACAAGGGTGGGAGCTGCAGGAAGCAGCTGTCCCCCTGGACTTAGGGAAACAAAGTAAAGTGATAGAAATTAGCATAAATGAGAAAATTAAAAAGGGGTCCAATGAAGCTGGAACCCAGATCTCTGGGAAAGGCACTGCAATTAATACTTGAGCAACATGGGGGTTGGGGCCCTTGCTACACACACTGAAGAATTGTCATATCTCTTCAGACTCTCCCCAAACAACTACAAATAGTCTCCTGGTGCCTGGAAGCTTTACCAATAATCAAAAGTTCATTAACAAAGGTCTGTATGTTATGTGTCTTACATACTGTGTTCTAAAAACAAAGTGAGCTACAGAAAATAAAAAAGCTGTTCTTAAGGAAAACATTTACAGTCCTGTACTGTGTTGACTGATCCTGTCAATGTGCACCATCTGTTTAGAAGATGAAAAAGTCCTCAGTAAGTGGACATGTGCTGTTCCAGGGTCCACCGTGTGGGGCTAGCCTGAGGGTCTTGAAGGCAGTTGAATGAAGCTGATTCTGAAAGTGCTGGGAAAATACACAATGGAGTCAAGCACTGCTACAGGAAGAAACCACAGCTTCCTTGTTGGAAATGCATGCAAACAGCAGGCAAACAGGATGGAACAAGTTTCTTTCCCTCCCACAGCCTCAGTCTGTCAGTCTGTCTGAGCCTCCATCTCTCTCCCTGGTGCTGGGCATCAGCTGAGACACCAGGGAGCCAGCCCAAAGCAGCAATGTCATCTGCAGCCTCTCAGCCCTCATATCTCAAAACGAATATGGAAGGAGGATTTGGCCCTGAGGGAGGAGAGCTTCATTACTAGCACCCTCCCTTTGACTACTCAGCATCTGTATAAAACTAGAAAATATTGGAGGTTTCACATTTCTAATCAGCATAAGACAACTATTCTTCATACAAATGAAAATGTTCTTCTCTTTCCCCTAAATAAGAAGAAGCAAAGTTCCAATTGCCATTGCATTGTCAACAAAAGACCATCCAAACCTGCAGAAGATGCTTATGAATTTGTTTCAGCCCAAGTGACAACTGCCTGGAAGCAAAATCTCAACAGATTGAGGAAATGCTCCAGAGAAGAGCATTTGTACGCCTTCTACATTAGAATCGAAGGCAGAGACATAAATGTCGGGGTTGGGGGGTCATGAAATCAGCTGGTGGTAGATTAGGAAGAGGGGAGAAAGCAAAGCAGAGAAATCCCTGGGATTGGATAAAAAGTGCATAAAATGGAGAGACACAGACTTCATTTACATTGGTGGCTGCAGGACAGTTAACAGTTAACAGTTAATATTTACAAGACACAGGGATGGGATTCAGGGAACAAGAAAACAATGAGAGTTCTGTGGCCTCCTGCCCTGAGGGGTCTGGAAGAGGAGCTCCCTCTGATTTCCAAAGGTCTGTTTTCCTGGAGGAAGCAATAAACAATAGACTCAGTGAAGGTAAAGACTGACCATTGTCCTTTGTCAAGGAAGCTACAGGTGCAGGACTTGTCAATCTGCCATGATCTGTATCATCCTAGATGGCTACTTTGGTCTTCCCAGGCCTGGTCAGTAAGTGGCAGTTCAGTACGTGGTCCCCTTTTGTGCACAGTATCGGTCTCTGATAGACAGTCACAGTCCCTTTCTCTGCTATGTTTATTATTCTCCAGATTTAGTCACAGTTCCAGCTGACTACTGCATTACTTACAGACAACTCTGACATAACATTTATGTACAACAGTAAGGCGGAGGAGGAGAAGGAGCACACAAAGAATCCCCTTAAAGGAGATACATTTCCAAATCCTTCCCATTGTTACAGCACCTCTCACAGATTCTCCAAATACGTTTGCTCTTCTCCCTTTCTATCTTTGTATGTTTAAATTTGTTTTACAATTGGCATTATTTTCCATTCCCTTCCTCAGATTTTCATGATGTTTAAACATATTTAACTCAGGGCCATTATTGAGCATAACAATGTAGGTGTGACCGATCACTGTCCGAATAAAGAAATGTGGGCTTGTTCTCACTGAAAAGTAAAGAATAGATTTTGAAATACAGTTGTGTATTTTTATCCTTTTAAAAATTCCATTTCTTGCCCTGGCTGGTGGCTCAGTGGATAGGCACTGGCCTGAGAACCCAAAGGTCGCTGGTTCAACTCCCAGTCAGGGCACATAACCAGGTTGCAAGCCAGGTCCCCAGCCAGGTCTGTAGCTGGAGGCAGGTGAAAGGCAACCGTACATTGATGCCTCTCTCCCTTTCTTCCTCTCTCCCTGCCCTTCTCTCTAAGAATAATGAATAAATCTTTTTTTTTTTTTTAATTTTATTGGTTTTTTTTTTTTTTTTTAGATTTTTAAATTTCATTATTTTTAGAAAGAGGAGAAGGGAGAGAGGCAGAGAGGGGGAGAGACATCAATGTATGGTTGCTTTTCACCTGCCTCCAGCCACAGACCTGACTGGAGACCTGGTTTGCAACCTGGTTATGTGCCCTGGCTGGGGAATCGAACCTGCCACTTTTGGGTTTTCGCAGGCCGGCTCCTTATCCACTGTGCTACCAGCCAGGGGGAATAAATCTTTTTTTTTAAAAATCCATATCTTTATTCAATCATGCACAAGCATTATGCTTCTTCAGCATAGGTTTTGATTGTTACGGAAGGGTGCCAAGAGGAAGATAGAATCAACATTTAGCATTTGATGTCCAGAATGGGATTTTTGAGCTACTAACATAAAAATAGGCATGAAAAAGAGGCTTTGTTGAGAAGCAGATTTCATCAGCACTTCTAGGGCCAAGCTTTGTTGATTGGATCATAGAATTTTATTATAAGCTAAGGAGAGAACAAACCTAGAGTAAGGCAAGGGCAATCCACACAGAGAGGAGAGTGAGAGCCTGCCTTGAGTGACCTTGACCTGGGAAAAGAAGGATGCGGACAGTCTGTGTCCTGTTCCCTGTGTCCTGACTGCCCCTTTCCAGGCTAGTGCCCCAGGAATCACTGGGAATGTCTATTAGGCAGGTTCCAGAGAAAGTGACAAACATAATTGCTCTCACCTTGCTCTCTATTCAGAGCCCTGGTAGACCACCCACAGGTGGAGACCTCTCCACCAGGAGGAGGATAACAGGGTTGGTGGACAGGTGATTGGAAAGATCACAGGCACTTTCAGTGGCTCCCCAGGACAAGGGCTGATGCCAAGATGTCACAGTTCAAGCCTGGGGAAACACTTGCCCCAGGCCTCAAGGGCTACAAAGTGTTCCCTGTACCCAGATTTTACCTGGAAGAGGAAAGTGAGAGGGAGGAGGAGCCCTGTAGGAAGTTTAATTTGGGATTAAGAGAACATTAATGTAATAGAGATTCTAATCAAAAGACACAGTTCAAAACAAAAGATAATGAGCTATTGTTAAAATTCCCCTCCAATCCAGTACCTGTGTTTCCTGTGGATAATTTAGAAAAGGATCCTTGTAGTCTTTGGACATCTCTGTATATTCTGTGTGAATTTAATACCAGGATAATTTAAAAGAGCTTGAGGATAGTAGCTATATGCACATAATTATATACAATCTAAATCACAGACATTTGGAGACACAGAACTCCAAATGGGGAAATGTAGGGATTATACTGTTTAAATATTTTCTTAACTTATTTGGTAATGATATAGTAAGAAATGATTACTTACAATAATATTTAAATAGGTTTGCTCTTTTTTTATGTATAAATTTATGCTCTTTGCAGTATTTTATCGATGTTCCATTTTGCTAATACTTTCACTCCAGAGCTGGACTCATTTTAGAGAACAAGTAGTAACATTTATCTTAATATTTTTGAAGAGCCCAATATTTATAGAGTATATGCATACATTTATAAGTTATCAGCAATAAAAAATATTCTTGTGATAGGAAGGTTGATGGCTTGCTTTATTTTCCTACATTGCATTCTTTTTCATCCAGTTTGCATTCCTACATTTTGATTCAAGCTAGGCGTTGACTAGCTGTATTTAAAAGGAAACAATACAATGCTCATATATATTATCATTTGACTATAACAATTGCTGCCATATAATTTATTTTCCAATTTTAATATAGGATAATCTGCTTTTTAGTATTATTTAATTTGCCTCAAACCCTAATTAAAAGCCTTGAACTGGAACTGCATGCCATTAAGGTCTGTGACAACATGTCTACAGAAACGTCTGCTCTAAGTGTACCAAATCCTCAGGAAACTGGAAATATTCAAGTTTCATATAATTCTGTTAACACACTCAGAAAAAAAATTAAGGAAAATTTACCACTAAGGCTGACAAAAATTCTGCCAGTTTAGAATATCCACTGGTTGGTGCTATCCATTGAGCCTTTGTTTCAGCGCCAAAATCAAAGATTCCATTTTTAAAAATAAAATAAATAAAATGTCTGGGCCACTTTTAATTCATGGATTTTGTGCTGCTAGTGTCATCAAATATAAAAATTTATGTCTCCAGTTTTTTAGGTTCCTAGTTTTTACTAAGAATTTCATCAGCTTTCTTGGCTCTCCATTGAATTTCAGTGTGCCATATTTTCTCTGCCTTTGCTTTGCTTTAGTGTTGTTTCTTAATTTCTTACTTATGACTAGGTTGTTTTAATGTGTCTATTCTTAACCAGGTAATTTGTTTTCAGTGTGCCCACTGGTTGTGACAGTACTAACTTGCATTTTCCGAACACTTCTCAAGGGCCAGGCCCTGGACTATAATGCACATACACATATAATTATCACTCCCCACATAGGGAGGTGGGTATTATTATTACACCTTTAGTACACAGGAAAAAGTTGAGCACAAAGTGTTGATGTAACCAATCCAAGGTCACAAGACTGGCAAAGGAAGGAGCTGGGCTTTGACTACATGTGGTCTGACTTCAAAGCACACTAAATCTTTTAGTGAAAATTCTATTAGTCATGTCAGAACCCTGGGGAAGGGAAGGAGAACCTGGCAGTATCCCCAGGAATCTGCGGGGCCAGCCCTGAACAGCGCCAAGGGTGTCCCCAGAGACTGCACCCCAACTCATCCTTGTGAGTGCAAAAGATGTCTGGACCCAGAGAATGGCTATAAGTCCCCTCCTAGCTGTCTCCACCAGGGACCCTGCAGCTGAGACAGCAGAGCCAGCACAAGCTGGGCTGTCATCACAGGGTGGAGAAGGCTGGGAGCTGTAATTACCCAGCGGGGCCAGGCAGGCCCTCAGGGCAGAGACAGCAGCTCTCCTCCTACCCTGTCCCCTGCCTCCATCTTGGGCAAGAAGCTTCTCAGCTGGTGCAAATGCCCAGAGGCCTGGAGTTAGGTACCTACAGTGCTTACAAACCCTGATATTTTGATGCATAGAGAGTAAAGCATCCTTTTAAAAACTATTATCACTGCAATACAGAAGCCCTCTTGTCCTCTGGCTCATCCCTCCTTCCCCAGCCTTGGGCCCAGTTGGAGATGGGGGGGTGTTAGAAATGGGTGAGGCTGAGGTGAGCTATTGGACATCTGACATAGCTACTGTTTCAAAGGCTGCAAGTTCAGTGGTTTGACTATGTTTTGGGGCCTTGTCAGAATGTCCGGAAGCCAGGAGAAGCTAAGGATGGGGAGAAAAGAGAGTGGGGCCGCAGAGGTCTCAGGAGCAAATCACCAAGACCTCACGGGCTACAAAATGGGGCATAGATGTGAGGCTGAGGGCAGGGAGCAGCAACCCAGCATTCAGGCCAGGGAGAAGCAGGATCCCACTGGGGGTTAGGAAGAGCACCCTGTCTACCTGCTGTGGGGGAAGGGGAGGAGGAGGAGCTGAGCCTGGAGGTGAGTGGGGAAGTGGCTGCTACAAAGTCTGGGTGAGAGCTGGTGGTGCCCTGAGCTAGGGAATGAGGGTGCATATGGAGAAAAGTGAGTAGGTTGAAGAGTTAATAAAGAGGAAGGGCTGTGTGTCCATTCACTCATTCATTCCTTCAACAAATACTCACTGGATACTCTGCTCCCCAGTCTGAACTTCCTCTTCCAGATGAGACCCTCCTGCTACTCTTTGGCTCCCTCAGCCCTGTCACCCCTGAGCAGGCCCTGCTAGAAGCAGTCAGTGCAGCCCCCACAGTGCAAGCTGGCTACCCCCAGAGAACACGCCAGCATGCTGCAGGGTTCCTTCCCAACGCACATGGAATACTAATCACAGCGTCTGGTTTCCTCAGTTGCCTGACTCATGCCACTACAAGGTAATTGCCCATTTAATGACATTCTGGGCACTAACTCAGCACCACCATGCCCCTCACTCCCACTCCGAGCCTCTTGCTTTAGTGTTCCTGTCTGCAAGTCACCTTATAGCCTTTCTAGAATAAGAATGGTGAGTCAATCCATCTGTGAGTGATCCTAGCCCAATCAAGTTGTGCTGATTCTGCCCTGTACATGCCTGGGGCTCCATGCCCATCTCAGACGTGGTAGCTTTCCATATTCATCACAACTTGCCAGTAGGTGAAAATAAAGTGAATTGGAAAAGAGAATATCCTTTGCTCACTTGTACAAAATCACTACCTTCAAATAATCGCAAAAGCCTGTCCCCTGGGTACTTCAGGGACCCCAGCCCCTCCTGTGGGCTCTCTCCTTCCTTCCACTGTTGTGCCTGCATCAGCTCTGGTTGCGGGCTGACTCCCCTGTCCCTTGAGTAGACACGTTATGGAATCTGCTGGGGATCCCAGTCTCCTACTCCTGTGGGAGGCGGCGCAGGACTCTGGCCTGCCTCGGGGAGGCCAGCACATTCATGCCTCTGGGGCCCTGACTCCCTCACCCCACACCCACAGATCCCGCACACCACACCTGCTTAAGTACATCTTGCATTGGCCCAGGGAGAAGGTGTCTGAGCCACCCAGCTGACTAGCCTCTAGGACAAAAGGCCACATCTGCTAGCATTTAGTATTGATGTTTTCTTTTGTGTAGTTTCCATGTTTTCCTGTCTTCAGCATTTGCAGGAACCTGTGAGTTCATCAACACTGCCTCTTTAGTGACTGTAGGACAGAACAACGTGGCCAGCCTTGATCAGCAGGTTCTTGTCACGTGGCACACAGCGTGCACGTGCACACGTGCACACAGGGTGTTGTGAGCAGCGTGAGCTTGTGGGACTTGGCTTCTCCCATGAGGAGGTTCTGTGCGCTACCATCTGGCTCTGCCTTTAACCAGGACTCTGAATCAGAGCCTGATCTACTTTGAACCAGAATCTGACCTTGTCCCTGACCCTGAACCAGCCGGATGAGGTTTGGAGTCAGGCAAGTGTCCACCTCCCTCATCTGTAGGAATCAGAACCCCAGGGGGAGTAGGGGTGGCTGGCACAGGGCATCTCCCTGGCTGACATGTGAATGACTCAGGTAGTCAAGGGGACAGATGGCTGTCCAACAACGGCTGAGCGCTCAGACTCTACTGTGGGTCAGCAACTTTGGGGGTAAGCAGTGCCCTCTCACCCCAACAGTCACCCAACAGCTCCAGGCCAGGCTGACTCCTGCCCTCCTCCAGACGTGGAATGTTTGTCTGCCCTCCACCCCAGGGACAGGTAAACGGTGCTGCGGCCCCGGTCCCACCGCGCTGCATCTGCCAAGATGAGGGTGGACAGCAGGGGGCGCACGGTGCCCACCGTGGGCCGCCTGCGCCCGCTGCAGGCCCCGGAGCCGGCCCGACCCTGAGCCCCGCGCCCCCAACCTGCGGAGGCTGCGCTGAAGCCTCTGCCTGGAGCTCACACGCGGGAGCAACGGAGGGGTGGCGAAGGCAGGGAGCGTGCTGGAGGGTCCCCAGCCCCTCCCTCAGCCGCGGAGGGGAGGGGTGACCAGGGCCCTTCACAGCCAGGTCAGCTGGCTCGCAGCCCCGGGGGCCCTGCGAACCGAAGGCGGGGCCTGCAGCGAGGTCAGGTGAGGGGACGCGAGTGGCCGCGCGCGCCGGGCTCCGACGGGGAAGAGCGTGGAGGACGGGGCCGAGGGCAGCACCGGGCAGGTGGGGTCCCGGCTTCTCGCGCTCTGAGCTGCTCCTGCGGTGGGCTAGGCATGGAGCCCTCTCCCTGGCCCAAGTGCGACCTAGCCCTTGACAGATGTCCTGGGTACTAGGTGGCTTCTGCTCGCCCCTTCGGGTCCCCTGGCTGCTGAGCTGCATGATGACATCAACAGGATCTCCTGCCCCGCGGCCTCCGGTGGGGCTGGACCTCTGCACGGCACCTAGGACAGATCAGCCCGAGGGCGGAGAGGGCTCTGGGGCTGTTGCTGCCGCGGGCACCGGAGAGCCCAGCTCGCGGACCTGCCCTGGAGGCCTTGGGACTGTCTGGGCCGCCCTGCCATGCTGAGAGGCCTGAGGGGCAGCCAGGAGCTTGTGCCCTGGAAAAGCTTCCACTCCGGGTGGCTCAGCTCGAGGCCTCGGAAGCCCTCTGCACCCCCGTTCACTCACATTCAGTCAGTCCGTGAACATTTGCTGACACCTCCTCTGCTCAGGCCTGGGTGCCAGGGTCACAGGCAGAGATGAGTCTGACAAAAGCCCTCCCCCACCTCCGGCGCTGACGGGATATTTTGGAGGGTGGGGGTAGAAAGGGGAGCAGGGACACAGATGAGGAAACGACAGGGACTGAGGGAGACTGCAGAAGGGGCTTCTCCCATGCTGAGTGGTCAGGTGACCGGGATGGGGTGTGGGTCTCCCCGAGTAGTCAGCCGGAGGAGGGACTGTTGGGGGCTTGGGAGACAGAAGGAGCAAAGCCCGTGGTGAAGGAACGGCTGATTCACAGGGAGGCGGGTGGTAGCCAGGCAGGGCCTCCTAGCACCCGCTGGAAAGCCAGCCTCTCCTGCTTGAACTGCACAGGCCCCACCAACAGGCGTGGAATGGCATAAGCAGCCAGTGCCACTCTAAACTTTTGCTTAAAATTTCCATATTAAGACGTAATTAGCATAGAGTAAATGACACATCTCTTGATATCTCAATGTGTTTTGCACACATGCAAATGCACGTCACCACCACTGAGAACCAGGTATTGACTATTCCCACAATACCAGCAGACTCCCTGCCCTTGTCATAGGCCACAGATCCTCCCAAATTAGACACTGTTCTTTCTTCTTTCATCTTTGCTTATTTTTGTCAGGTTTTAAACTTTACAAAAGTGAAATTATACAATATATACTTTTGGCTGCTTCATTTTTACAAAAAAAAAACAACTTTTTTTTTTGAAGATTTTATTATTTTTAGAGAGGGGAAGAGAGGAAGTGAAACATCAATGTATGGTTGCCTTTCATGTGCCTCCAGCTGGGGACCTGGCCTGCAACCCAGGCATGTGCCCTGACTGGGAATCGAACCAGCGACCCTTTGGTTCACAGGCTGGTGGCTCAATCACATTGAGCTATACCAGCCAAGGCTTGTGTCTGCTTCTTGTACTAAATATTACAGTTGTCATTCTAGTTCATTACCATTAGAATTCCTTAGTTTGACTACACCGCAATGTATCCATTCTATTGTTGGTGGACATTTGAATTGTTTCCAGAACTGCTTTGTACAGGCGCGCACGATCAATTGGCAATAACTCTGCATCTCCTTATTTCACATGCTTATTAATTTTGAAAAACTATGTTTCTAAGGTTATGATTTAACATCATTGTTTCAGATATAAAGTATTAAATTCTGAGAGAAACTGTCATGTCAAAGGACTATGATGTTAGCAGCAACCATAATTTCTGGACGATGTGTAGGGTTAAAATTGCTAAGGAGACTGAGGACTTCAATAATATTCCTTTATGTACAGTTTACAACATGAAGAAGGTGCATGATGCTGATCCTGATGTTGCCACATCAACAAGGAAAATGCATTAGGGACTCAAGTATTGCATAAGTCCAGATATTGTACACAGAATCCAAAAGATTATCAACGAAGATCCAGGATGTTTACCTTGATGTTTGGAGAGAAGTAGTTGTACTGTGGATGAATCAAGTTGCAAATGGACATCATTTTATTATCCAACAAGATGGTGCACCAGCACATAATGCCAAAAAAGGTGCAAGAATGTCTCAGTGTCAATGTTCCTGAATCCTGGTCAAAGGAAATCTGGCCGCCTAGTTTACCAGATGCAAATCCTTTAGAGTATTATGTATGGAGTATTTGTGAGAGAAAAGTTAATAAACAACCTCATCCCAATAAAGAGGCTGTCAAAGCTAAGACCGAAAATATGATGATGTCCAAGGATAAAGAAAAGTTAATTAAAGCATGCTCAAGATTCTGAAGTTGAATTGAGTCTATTATTGCAGCAAATGGAGACTTTTTTTAACAATTAAAAAAAAAAAAAAAATCCCTGGCTGTGGCACAGTGGGTAAGGCACTAGCCTGCAAACCCAAAGGCCACTGGTTCGATTCCCAGGCAGGGCACACAACCAGGTTGCAAGCCAGGTCTCCAGGCAGATCCGTAGCTGAAGGCAGGTGAAAGGCAATCATACATTGATGTCTCTCTCTGCCTCTCTCCCTTCCCCTCTCTCTAAAAATAATAAATAAAATCTTTAAAATAAATAAATAAAAATTTTAAAATGCAAACTAAAGACTATGCATTTATATATAAGAATAAATTTATTTTGAAATATAACACTTTTTGGTATGTTGTTTATTTTACTAAAGTTTTGCCAATTGATCACAAGCACCCTGTATACTAGATTGTTTGATAGTGTTTCAACATCATTCCACTGAGTCTTTTATTCAGTTATTTTTCTCTGTTTTAATTTAGATAGTTTCTATTGTGTTGACTTCAAGTTCACTAAACTTTCCTTCTGCAGTGTCCAGTGTGCTGTTAAGCCCATATAGTGAAATTTTTATTTTATATATTATATTTTCCACTTCTATAATTTCCACTTATTCCTTTTTATTATAGTTTCCATTTCTCTGCTGAGATGGCTTATCTAGTCATTTATTATGTCCATGTTACCATTTAAAATTCATGTACATATTTACAAAAGTTGTTTTAAAGTCCTCGTCTCAGCCTATCAATCATTTCCAATCATTGATGATCTCCTGGATTCTGTGTACAACATCTGGACTTGTGTGATCCTTGTGTACCTTATGCATTTTTCTTGTTGGTGTAGCGACATCAGGGTCAGCATCATACACTTTCTTCATGTTGTAAACTGTATATAAAGGGAATTTATTAAAGTCTGCAATCTCCTTAGCAATTTTAAGCCTGCACATAGTCCAGAAACTATGGTTGTTCTAACATCATAGTACTTCAACATGACAGTTGCTCTTAGAATTTAATACTTTACAACTGAAACAATGATGTTAAGTCATAACCTTAGAAACATAGTTTTTCAAAATTAACAAGAAGTATGTGAAATAAGGAGGTGCAAAGTTATTGCCAATTTATCGGGCGTACCCTGTACATAAAATTTGAGTCCTAGAAGAACAGGGGAGAAAGAGATTGAGGCAAACTTTTTCTTAAAGTGACTGAAGGGGAGGGGTGGGCAGGAGAGAGCAATGGGGGCAAAATGGGACAACTATAATAGAAAAACAATAAAAAAATAAAATAGTGACTAATATTCTAAATTTGATGTAAAAAATTAACTCACCTCCCCAAAAAACTTAGAATTATTATAAATATATATATATATATATATATATATATATATATATATATATATTCCAAACAAAATACATACAAAAGGAAACCATATCCAGGTATATCATAGTCAAATAGTATAAAACCAAACAGAACACATTAAAAACAATGAAAGAACACAAATACACTACATTAAGAGGAACAATGATAAGAAGTACCATTTACCTCTCATCAGAAGTAATGCAAGTCATCCCTGGCCAGTGGCTCAGTTGGTTGAAGCATCATCCTATAAACCAAAAAGTTGCAGGTCCAACCCAGTCAGGACACATACCTAGGTTGTGGGTTTAATCCCCAGTCGGGGCCCACTTGCAAGGCAACCAATCAATGCTTCTCTCTTTCTCTTCACACACCCCTCTCTTTTCCTGTCTCTTTAACATCAATAAACATACCCATGGGTGAAGAGTTTTTAAAAAGTAATGCAAGCCAGAAAACATGGAAACATAGAATGATATATTGAATATATTTTGAGGGAAAAAATATATCAGCCTGGTAGTGTACTCTATCCAAAGAAACGATCTTTCAAAAGAGAATGAGAAATAAAGATATTTTCAGGTTAAAATTTTTAAAAGCTGAGAGAGTTCATCACCAAAGGACCTACACCACCAAAAATAATAAAGCAAGTTCCTAAGGGCTAAATGGAAATGGTATCTAATGGAAATTAACACTTATTTCCAATTAACAAACACTGTTAGTAAATATAATAAGTAAATATAAAATATGTTTTCTTGTTATTTACAAGACCACTGGCTGTTTAAAAGCAACAGTTAAGAACATTTATGATGGAGTTGCTACCGTGAAGGAACAGATGGGTGCCAGCACTGAGATGAAGGACGTGTGGAAGGATACAGCACAGGCCTGACATTCCTTCAGAAGCGCTGTCATCTTTCCTCTGGTCTTTGTTTTCCAACTTCCTATCTTTGTTCTTCTAGCGTCAAGTACAATACAAATTTATTTCCATAAAATCAAAACACATAACCTAGCAAAGGTAAATGTTCCAATATATTATCTCTAGCAAAACAACTATCAATTGTTTTTTGTATATTTCTCTGAGATTTTTTAAAAGATTTTATCATTTTTAAAGAGGGGGAAGGAGGGAGGCAGAGAGGGAGAGAGACATCTATGTATGGTTGCCTTTCACCTGCCTCCAGCTATAGATCTGGCTGGAGACCTGGCCTGCAACCTAATTGTGTGTCCTGAATGGGAATCTAACCATCGACTTTTGGATTCACAGGCCTGCACCTTTCCACTGAGCCAGGGCTGAGATTTTTAAATCTGTATGTAATAGAAAAAACACATTTAAAGTATTTATCTTGATGAAAAAGATATTTACTATAGAATCATTTACCTCTGTTGTCTACCAGTCCTTTTTTGAGTTTAAGTATATGAATAGTTTATGAAAACATGTCATAAAACTTGAAACATAGATCTTCAATCAACTTGAAATTTATTTAATAATGTGGAGAAGTATTTAGTATATTGGCTTACAACCATATTTTTGTATAAAGAATAAATGGTTCCAACATGATTTATTGAATAGACTACTCTTTATCATCTGAATTAAGATGTTTTCTTTCTCACATGCTATGAATTCTTTTTTGCTTGACTATTTGTCTTTTCCTAGCTCCTTACACAGTCTTAATTACTTCAGCTTTATTGCATACCTTGATGCCTAGAGGGTAAATCTCACTTTATTAGTCTTTCAATCCAATTCTTTCTCATCCATATTTAAACTTTTGTTTAATACTTAGAATCATCTTGCCACCACCTCCATACACCCAAATGAATTTTGATTGGAATTGCATTGACTTTATCAATTAATAAATTTAAAACATTGAGTTTTCTAGGAACATGACATGTCTCTATTTATTTTGTGTTCCTTTATACATAAGGTAGAGCAAAGTTTATATGCCTTCCATGTGACCCGAGGTTCTAGATATTTCTCATGTGTCATTATTACTGGGAATGGTAAATTGTTTTCATCACATGTTCTAATTGGTTGTGGCTTAATGTTTTTAAAAGCCATTAAAGTCTTTTTAAATATATGAATTTATCTTATTCTGCCTCATCTGATTGAATTCCTATGTAGTCATAATAGTTTTTCAAGATTCCCCTGGATTTTATGGGGGCACAATTACAATATCATCTGCCAATAATGGTCATTTGGATTCTTTCTATCACTTATTATACTTATTTTGTCTACTTATCTTTTTCGTGTGTGTTTTCACCTTATTGTCCCAGTTAGCACCTCCAGAGCAACAGTACGCAAAAGTGGTGAAAGGGACTGTGTTTCCATCCCAACATTGATGGGAATTTTAGAGTGTTCAGCCCAATATTGACTCTTGGTCAACAGTACACTTTTTTCATCTTTTTTTTTTTTTTTTTAAGATTGTATTTATTATTTTTAGAAAGAGGGGTAGGGAGAGAGGCAGAGAAGGAGAGAGACATCAATGTATGGTTGCCTTTTACCTGCCTCCAGCTATGGATCTGGCTGGAGACTTGGCTTGCAACCTGGTTATGTGCCCTGGCTGGGAATAGTACATTTTTAAAAATGTTAAGGACATTTGTTGTCTTCATGATTTTCAACACTGTACTGTGAATGGAGGTGAGTTTTATCAAATACCTTCTGCTGCCATCTCAGGCTCCTGTTCTTCTTTTTCAGCTATTCATCAATGGATTTGATCATGTTAATTAAATCAAATTTGTAATCCCGGAAAACCCCCCAAGTCAGTAACTATTTCAACATACTACGGAGGCCACTTCTATTACATTCACAAATCAGATGGGCCTGACATTTCCTTTGAGGGGCTGACTGGGTGTTAGGCCCACAAACAGGTCTTTTCAGGGTGCCAGCGCGGTGTCACCCCTCCGATTCCACTGCTCAGGGCCTTGGGGCTCAGCCCAGGGTGGAGGGAGAAACCTGTGCTCCTCCTCTGAGCCCGCAGCACTTCCTGTTTGACCACCCAGCGTCCCAGCTCCTCGTGGCCAGCTGCTCTTAGTCCTAGATGCTGCTGTTACAGGGCTAGCCCGTCCCAGGGTGCTGGGCAGGGCCCTATCCCCTGCACCACAGACCCGCCCTTGCCAGTCCTCTGCTCTGAGCACACAGTGGCCTCATTACACACCCCCTGGAGCTATTCTGGCTTCTGCTGTAGGAGAGGCATGTCCCCTCCTGTTCCTCAGGTAAGTCTATTTTGTCACCTATAGGGTGACCTCACAGGCAGCAGACAATCTGGTTGGTCATCCTCCCCATGTGGGACTCGGGTCACATCTGTGCTCTTGCCATTGGGGTGGGTGTGAGAGTCTGGGTGTGAGGAGCTCAGCCCCACCCCTGGGTCTGCGCGGCTACAGTCCGGCCTCGGGAGGGAAAGGGTGTGGGAAAGAATTCTGAAGATTCTGCGGAGACAAGAAAAGAGCCACCCAGGACATAAGGGACATGAGGCTGACCCAGGGGACCTGCTCCAGCCTGCACACAGGCCTGCCTCTAGTTCTTTCTGCTCTAATCCTGATGGTCCCTGCACCTGGGTTCCCAGACCCCAGGCCAGCTGGCAGCTGCTACCCGCTGGTGGCAGCATTCCCAGCCACATGGGGGCCAGGCTCATACCAGGTGGCCATAGCTGGGGTGTCCCATAGCCAGGCCCAGAGGTGAGGTCAGCCTAACAATCCCTGCCAGTCTGTGACTCAGCCATGAGAGGCCCCACTGGGCCGTGCTAGGCACCACTGGGCAGGACACTTCACCAAGACCCCTCAGTGACTGAAGGAGCTGGTGCTGCAGGGAAGAGGGTGGAGCCTCCTCTGCCTCCACCAATTTCACGGTGGCCCCTGGGATCCTTCAGGAGCAGGGGACAGAGGCCTATTCCACACCAGCGATGAAAGCATGCAGATGGGGCTCCGTGGAGGTCCGTCCTGAGGATCAGGGCCAGGAAGCCTGGACTTGCCATCTTTGAAGTTACCTCCAAATGGGGCTCTATGTGTTGTATGTGCATCACAAACATTGCCCGGTACTCAGGCCTAAAGCAGTGTCTGACACACAGAGGCTCTCAGGACCATTTGTTGAATAATTGAATGAACATTAATAGCGTACACCATAATTCTTTTATTTATTTTTATTTTTAAAATTTTAATTACTTATCAGCACCATCACCCCTCCCCCAAGCTGAAGGAGCACCACACGACCCAGACTGCCTGAGCTGCTCGGACCATCTGTGACAGTATTTCCCCTGACTGTGTGCGCATCCACTGCCATCCTCAAGTGTTTCTCTTCCTCCAGCATTCATGGTATTTATTCTATTTTTGCACCCAACATGCACAGAGGATTTTCATGTGCAAGAGGACACAATGCTCCATCTAGGAACATGCTGAAATGAGCAAGATCGTGACACAGTGGCCAATGAGACGGAAAGAAGTGCTGTGTCAAGGCACCGTCCTGCGTACACTGGGCCTACAGTAGGTACCTGTCCACTGCAGTGCCTGCCTCCAAAATCTTGCATTGAGTAGATAGGTGTCATGGTTTGTTCACAGGCATGCAGCATAGGTGAGACATTAGGAAAAAATATATTGAACACTTTAAGTAAACCCTAAAAATGCACATATAGGAGATTCGAACAAGTCTCATGTTCAAGAACCTTTCATTCAGCTGGGGAGACAATATCTAGTTTGGTTAAATGTATGACCAGTGTGCAGTGTGATGAAAGCGTTTAGCAATACAAGAGATAAACATGATTGTACAGTTGCCATGTAAGTAAAATGAACTTGAAGTGCAATGTGTGCACAATTCATAGGAGAAAGAGATGGCACTTGCTAAAAGCCCTCGGGTCCTTCATTCACTGACACATATGCACATTCAAAGGGAGGAAAATAGCAAAATGACTCATGTTTCTTGAATATTTACTTCTTTCAGGCTTTCTACAGATTTATTTTTTTTACCCTTGATCTCATTTCCTTTGCACAACTATATGAACTCAATACCACTATTTTCATTTTAGAGAGAACTAAATGGAAGCAAGATTACTCATCTACTACCCTGGCTACTGTGGCTCAGTGGGTTGAGCACCGGCCTGTGAACCAAAGGGTCACCGGTTTGATCCCCAGTCAGGGTGCATGCCTGGGTTTCATGTCAGGTCCCTCTCTTTAAAAGTAATTAAGTGAAATGAACTTTTAAAATAGAAAGAAATATTTAGAAAAAAGAAAGAAAAGTCATTTACCTGCAGAGAGGGGACTGTAAGGAAGTGGTGAGGCTGGACTCAAATCCAGGCCCATCTGTCTCAAATGCTGCTCCTCCACCAGACCACACTGCTCCCTGGAGACCTTCTGTGAGCGGGAGAAGATGGTCCTAAGCATGTCATTATGAGAGTAGCCAACAGGTTAACAGGTTAGACAAGAACATAGGTGCAGCCTGATCAGTATCAAATTAAGATGCTCTTCTAAACAAATGGTGCGTCCTATTTCCTTTCTACTGTCCTGCAGGATTTTGACACAATTTTTATATGCAGGGGACTCTGAGCCCATTTACAGAACCAGTACCTGAATGCAAAGATGCATCCATTTGTCAACTTTGTAACGAGCCCCCTCTATATGCCCTAAACTTCTCCATTTGCATTGTGCTCACATAAGAGACTGAAAAATGAGCACGTCCATTTGTTTGAAGTTATCCTTTAAAGTGTACTTTTCCTTGAAAACAAAGATGTTTTCCTTAGCATGTAGAGTGTAACACACTTTGCATTCAGTGGTTGCTCAGGAAATAATTGATGGTGTCCTGTGCTAATCTATTCCTTTTCTTTAAAAAATAAAATTTATTTTCGTTTATTCTCATTCAAAGGAAAAGGGGAGAGGAGAGAGAAAGAGAGATGCAAGAGAGAGCCTCAAATGGGGATCAGGATGGAGCCCACAGCCATGCCCTGACTGCAATGCAACCAAACTGGTGACCCTTAAGGGATGACTGAGCCTCTCTGGCCAGGGATGAGCACCTTTCTTTCAAGTCAAGACCCTCAGGCTCTTTGCCAGCCAAACAGAACACCAAGGTGTCCCGTCAAAATCTAGAGAAAACACTGCAACCATCAAAACGCCATTTATTTTCAATGGCAAGCAACCTCTTTGTAGTATCTTAGCCTCTGTTTAGAACGCCTTGCCCAGAGTAATTTAGTGGTTCTGAGACAGGGTGGTGAGAAGCTAGGAAAATTCCTTGATCAGTGGAATAAGGAAACTGAGACAGCTGAACACAAGGTGCAGAAGGCCAGGTGCAGGTGGCCACCTAGGTGGAAGGCCCCAGTGCCTGGCAAGGGGCAAAACTGGGGGAACCAGGACCCAACCCCCAGGGTAACCTCTATGCACTGGCCTTTCTCCCCGGAGGTAACATTCAGGCCTCAGTTGTGTTTCAGCCCCAGGCCCAGAAAAGCTGCAAAACCAGGTGGGTGAAGCCAGAACCAACTGCAGTGACTAAGGACCCCCTGCCCTGCCACTGACCAATGGGTGGAGACCATGACCCTGAGAGGTCACACCTGGAGAGCCAATGAATGTTCTCCTGAATCCTCCCCTGAGACTCCTCTAAGATTCCAGCCAACAAGAAAGAGATAAAAACCTCAAGACAAAGGACGCAGCCTGCGTTCTCCCGCTGGTGAGCAGCCTGTACCATTCCCTGTCCCTTCTTCTCCCTCCACGTCTTTCTTCACAGGCACGTCTCCTAAACTCTAAGGCAATGTGGGGCTGGCAGCTTGTCCCAGGCTGATCCCCTGAGTCTGTCCTCTAAGACCCCCTTTTCTCTGACTCCCTGGTGAGCTAAGGCCCCCATCTGTCATGAGCGTGGGTTTGTGACACAGGCTTTCCTATCAGTCTGCCGGCCAACTGCCCAGCTGGCTGCCGGCTGAGCAGCCCCATCAAGGACTAGACAAGAGTCACACCAGTAACTATGCTACTCACTCAGCAGTTACTGAATGCAGGGTCACTCAAAGTGGAACATCAACATGCATTCATATCCTACTCACACTCTAATAAGAGAATTATCATGTACACACACAGCAACCATTGAGGATAACAAACCTGAGTCCCAGAGTCTCAGTCCCCAGGTCAGGGAGGCAGCGTGCAGCATGGTGGGCAACATTGTTGTCAGCATCTTGCAAGGGAGGATCTCTGGAGCCAGGTGGGCAACAGGGCAGACCAAGTCCCCTGTCCAGCAGCTGATGCCAAGGGAGATCAGTGCGGTGTGGAGCCGCACTCTGGTGTGTGGAGCTCGGTGTTCTCAGCAGTGGTCTGGAGCTTGCCTCGGTTATACCTTGAAAGTGCTGTACTCCGCCCTCTGGGTTTCTGGATAAGTGTCTTGACATCCTTGATGGCAAGTGTGGAATTTGCCCAGGAGCCTGTGGGTGGTGCTTGGCTGTTCTGCTTGGCACCCCTGATGGCAAGTGGAGAACTTCCCCAGGAGCCTATCTGTGGCTGGTCCCACTCTGCAGGCATGGCTGCTCTGATCACATGTGCAGATATGTTAGGTATGTCCTGGGCAGATGTGTCCCCTCTGACTTGGGTAGTTTCTCTCTTAAACCAGTGTCACAGCTGACCGGCAGCCATCTTGTTTGACATGAGTGACTCCACTTTGTTTTATATTCTTTATGTTGTCTTGACCTGCCATTGTATTGGTCCCACTCTCCACACCAGCCTAGGCTCTCCTGTTGCCTCTTCTATGCTAAACCGTTCCTTGTTTCACTATCCACAGCTTTAATCATTGTTCCCTCATAGTCACCTGGATTCATGTCGTGAAATCTTTCCTTGTAGGCAGGTCCCCTCTCCAAGAACAGTTCAATTGTTTTCTATTATTTTACAATGCTCAATATTATTCTGCCAAGGTGATAAATGAAAGGAACAGGAATTTACAAATCAGCCCCGAGGGACTTTGCGTTTTATCTTTCCAACCAGCAAAATGATAGACACCTCTTAAGATAATAAGTTCAACAGCTGAGAAGACTTTGGCACAAAAAGGAGAAGTATGAGTGATGCCCAGTGAGTGGATGGCCCCACTGCATTCACACAGCCCATGTCTGAGGAGACAAGAAGAATCCCGAGATCCAAGGCCACACGTGGGCACCCTCTCCTGGGGCTGCCCGTGCGGTGTCCATCTAACCAGAGCCTGTGGTCTAGGAAGCGCCAGGACCAAGTTGGTGTGTGCGCTTGGACAGCGCGCAGGACGTGACCTGGGAAGGACTCAACTAGGCATGGCCTCCGAGCAGCAAGAGTGGCCCTGCCATCGCCTGAGGAAGAATCGGTTTCAGAGGTGAAGCAGTTAAAAAACATCCCAAAGAGCTATGATGAGCAGAGGAAGAACGGCAGATCTGAAGGAGCAGTTCCCAGGACCTGTGTGGATCCCCTGCAAGGGTCCAGGAGCTCAGCTCTCTTTCAGGGAGAGCCCAGTGCAGTGAAGCAGACACATCCTTCCTACTCCTGAGAACAAGTCATAAAAGTATTTACTGCCCACCTCCCTCCCAAAGTCAGCAAATTACAAGGCCACAAGAAACATAAAAAAGTTACATGCTGATTTGGGCACAATCACAACTATATAATTGATGTAGCATATTGAAAGAGATCATTACCTGTTTCTTTCTTTTGAAGCTGGGCTTTGCCTTGACAGTTTTACATTAAACATCTTATCTTTGAGTCTGTACTTCCCTTGCTGAAAGATCATTATCCTGGGAAAATGTTCTATTTTATTGGTATTATTTCTTGAGTAAGTTTTAATACAATTTTAATAAATAGCTATAATTAACTCATAGACTGGCAGCCTTGGTTAAAGTTCTCTTTTCTCCTTCCTTATTCTAATCTTTGACTGTAACTTGTGAACATCTGCCTAGAATTGATGAAATGATCCCATTTTGAGTCCCAATCAGCTCAGCAATAGATACTGTGCTCCTTAGGGACCGAGTCTCACAGATGTAGGGAAAAATGAACAAACTAAAGTGTTGTAGAGGGAAGACTTCACAGGCTCATCCCTCTAAAGACATTCTTTACACAGAGCTGAGACTTTAGGAGAGAAGAGTCAAAGGAAAATGTTACTAGAATAATAAATTACACGTAATATTAAAACACTTCATGTACTGAAAGTAGAGAAATTTCTTTAAGGATTAATCTGAAATAAAATGTGTCAGAGGCTCCCCTGAGTGTTCTCAGCCTGCGTGCTCCCTCTGCGCTGCCATGAAAGGGCAGAATGGGACCCAGCAAGTCAACTCACCCTTTCTTTGTGCCTCTGTAGAAGTCCTATGATCCAGAGATTTTCACAAATGTAAATTAACCAGCCTTGTGATCACTTCTCTCCATAGAGGTGGCTCATTTCAGTAGCACAGAAATTGACCTAAACAGCCTCCTCAAGGTCCCCTGAGGGGTCGGTCCTCTGTGGGATCTGCAAACAGATGTTCCAGGTGTAAAAACACCTCGCAGCCTCACTGCAGATCCAGACTCCTCGCATCCCTAGTGAGTGGCCCTGGAGGGAGGGACGGACCATCTTCTATCTTTGCAGCAAAGGGCCTTCCAGTGGCCTTTCCTCAGCCTCACCAAGCACCCACGTACCTGGAAACCCTGACTTCAGCCTCCCTCCTTCCTGCCTTACCTGCCCCAAAAGCTGAGTGAGGACAGACATGAATTTTTAAAGCTATTTTATGGATCAGTTTGATTAAATAAATAGTTGGCCATATTTTCTTTTGTTCCCCAAATCTATTCTATTCATCCAGTGAAAAAACATTTATTAAACATTCATTTTGTTGCCACTCACTGTGCTGGACACAGCGACCACTGCAGTCATGCTTTCCCCTTCATGGGAAGCACAGACAGTGAACAAGAACCAGGTGCCCTGTGGTCAGTGCTGAAAAGATGACAATTGTGATGGGCAGGGCGAGTTGGGGAGGAATGGGGGGATCAGGGAAGCTCTCTCTAAGCAGGTGGTATTTGAACTGAGACCTGGAATGTAAGAATAAGTCATATTTTTCATTTTTCTTTTTGTTGTCTTATACATTTTCATTTCTAAGAAAGTATATATCAATCTTTAATATCTCACCTTTTAAAAAAGCTTTTTGGGGACATTTTTATTTCCTTTCCCAGAGGTAAACTGTCATGAGACCAAAAGTGAGGAAACCACTGTAGTTTATCCCCAGCTGGGGTTGGTCCACTTCTTGCTCTGACCTCATAAGGTGCCACTGTGATGGGTCACACCCCAGTCCTACATAAGCTCCCAGTGGGGCTGAGGCCTCTGTCCGTTAGAGCCCAGGAAGCTGATTGTAGTGACCTGTGGTATTTGGACAAGCTCACTTATTCTCTCTCTCCCTCTTCAGTTTTTAATTTTCTTTTTATTTAGCTTGTTATCTTATTTTTCATTTGAAGTCACCATGTCTAGTGACTTGACAGACATTTCTGCCAACAAAGACAGACACATTGGTGGCTATGTGGTGCAGAGCACCATTGGCAAGGGGTCGTTTGCCAGTGTGAAGTTGGCCCGACACATTTTGACGGGCACAGAAGTAGCAGTAAAAGTTGTCCGTAAGCGGTGGTTCTCTGACATGTTCCAGGAACCTTACTGTCTAATGAGTTTGAGCCACCCAAACATTGCTACATTGTTTGAGATGATCGTCACCCAGGACAAGACTTTTCTTTTCATGGAGCCGGTGAGAGGTGGGCACCTTCTAGACCATCTCGAGCGCAACGGCCCCAGCACAGAGGACGAAGCCCGAGCCACCTTCCGGCAAATCATCTCGGCAGTTCAATACTGCCATCAGAAGGGGGTCACGCATCGGGACCTGAAGCCGGAAAACATCTTGCTAGATGGTAAAGGTAATATTAAACTGATAGACTTTGGGTTTAGCACAACATTTTCAACCCAAAAACTGGACACCTTTTGCGGGACCATAGCGTATATGGCCCCGGAGATCCTGCAGTGCGAACCCTATGACGGCCCAAAAGTGGACACCTGGAGCCTGGGGGTCATTCTGTATAGAATGTTGGCGGGGAACCTGCCGTTCCTGGGGGAGACCTTTGAGGAACAGAGACAGCAGATAGTGAGCGGGCAGTTCCCGGTACCCGATTTCCTGTCTTCACAATGTCAAGAACTACTGAAAAGAATATTGACGGTTGATCCAAACCAAAGAATAACATTGGAAGAAATCATAAAGGATGAATGGGTGAACCTGGGTCAGGAAGAACTGAGGCCCTATAGCGAACCACCCAGGGGGTACATGGACCCCCACGTCACCGAAATGATGGAACACCTTGGATTTCAGAAGGAAGAAATAGAGAAATCAGTGTCAGAAAGAGTGTATGATAAGACCATGGGCACATATATGATCCTGTGCTACACAGAAAGTAAAAGGAAGGTCCGGACCATCAAAGTGAGACCATGCCCCTCCTCTGACTCCAACAGTTGTCTCTCTGCAAGCCAGGGGATTCAGGCATTAGAGCCAACATCGAACACATTTGCCAGTGCTCCACTCAGCCTGGGAACAAAAATGATCGTTCCCTCATCCAGCGAAGAAATGACGATGGCCCCTGCTCCAGGGAACAGGGAAATAGAGACGTCCAGTTCCTCGACCAGCACTCCCCCAAACTACCTGGGAGCAAGAATGATTATGCCATCACCAAGTCTCGAAATGAGTACGGTCGTGGAAGCAGGGCTCACCATTCCCCAAAGCTGCCTGTGGTCAAGGATGGCCGTTCTCCAAAGCAGCCTCTATTCAACAGTGAGCATCCCCCCAGCTAGCCTGGTCTCAAGTGTCATCACTCCCATACCAGGCCCAAAGACCACCACCCCCAGCCCAGCCCTGCAACATGGCTCTGTGGGCTCCACCACTGCCCAGAGCCACAGCACGTGCCTTCAACCTGCACTGCCAGAAGATGGGACCCCAGGCTTCCCCTCCAGCTCCAGCCATGGCCGGCAGGGGCTGGCCAGGAGAATCCTGAAGTTGTTCTTAAAATGCATATGCTGCCAGCCGTGCACAAGTAATAAACATCACCGAAAAACAAGCGTTAAGCCCATATAATTCTTAGAATTGTGGATGGCCGAGGCTGGGCCACGGCCAGACACTTGGGAAATCAAACTGCACTTCCTGGAAGAAGAGGGGGAGAGAAACATCAACCTGTTGCCTCTTGCAGGCCCCCAACGAGGGACCTGGCCAGGCACGTGCTCTGACCAGGAACCAGTAGCCCTTCAGCTTGTGGGATGACACCCAACCCACTGAGCCACGTGAAGGTGCTGGGTTCCAGGGAGGCCAGCCACGTGTTTCAGGACATGCGCCACAGGTGTGACACAGACACCTTCCGATGAGAGCAGGGCCGGAAACTCACGCTGGACGTGCAGAGGCAGCAACTTGGTCCAGGGGATGACATATGTTTGCAAATTGCCACGCCTTTCTCCACAAGGGATTCACAACGGGAGAATATCCGGCATCCCCTCACCCTTCAAGAAGCATCTATTGAACTCAGAGGGTGACCTGGAGTCCCCTGGGGGTCAGGAAGAGGGGCTGCCCTCTCTCTGGGTCCACCGCTTGGTCCCCACCTCAATACAACCTTGAAGACTGGACTTTTCCCTGGGCCCTTCTCCCCTCCCCTCCCTTGCTCTCCTTTGCTCCCTGCTTGTGGGGGTTCTAATAAATGTTGTGCTCCAGAAAATAGTCCGTTTTTATCCTCTCTGCACAGAATTGGGGCTGAGCAGCCTGTACTTTGAGAAGCGTGTAGTGGTGAAGTGCTTGGACTTTATTCCAGGGACTCCCAACAGTGAGAAACGTGGTTTTGCAGGGGAAAGGCCAGGGCCCAGCGTGCAGGGTGGGTTCCAGACCCCAGGGCACAGCAGGGGTGAGGCAGGCCGAGGTCTGCATTGTCCTGCAGCCCACAGCCTAGGTGCTCTATGACATTAGCACCTCTCACCAGCCTCTGGGCTGGTGCCATCTCAGGGGGGGCTGTCCCTTTACACAGGTCAGACTGTAAAGCGCTGGAGGGAGAGCTGCAACAGATGTGGCTGCAGAGGAAGGGCAGAGCTCCTGGGCCTCGGGAAGGGGTGTGGGCTTTAGTCTGAGAACAGTGATCAATCATGAAGGGCGTGAAGCAAGGAAGTAATATGATCCAATTTAAGTTTTAAAACTAGTAAATTGAGGAGAATGTTCTCCCTCTCCAAGTATTTTTATTTGTCTCTACATATTACAAGATTTACCAGGCTGGGCAGGTTTTCTTATAACTACTGAAGAAATGAGTTGGAAACTGTATGTGCTTTTTTCACTCTAATCCTTATTATGCCAGATCCCAGAACAGATAGAAATGCAAATCAACACATTGTTTTAAATGTGAAAGACCTGCCTCTGTGGATTCATTGTTCTCACATCACTGAGTACCTGATCTTGCCCTTTGAACTGAGGAAACTACTGTGTTTTTTTGATTCATGTGTCCTACTTCCCTGTGACCCCAGCAGCATGGGGCATAGACCTACGTGTGACTCTCACCACTTTGTATTGTCATTAAGTGGTTCCTTGCCTCCTTACCCTGACCTTCCATTCCTGATTCCTGGAGGCTGGACACTATCTTACCTTTATATTCCAGTCATTATCCCAGAGCCAGGCCTGAGGAGGTGCTCAGAAATTGCTGGACAGGTGAACCGTTAGCCTGGTGACTTAGATTGTCCTAATTCAGGACACTTTAAAGTATCAAGGGAGTGTGATCATGATGATGCTGGGACAACAGTGTGAAGCTGGACTGGGGTCACTGGGATGTATGGTCACCTCAGTGATCACTGTAGAGCATTAGGAACAGAACTGTGGATCTGCAGCTGTGGAGGACTTGGAGAAGCTCCCACACTCACTCATTTGCCCGAGCTGGTTAGACCAATAGTCCTCAAAGCCTGGGAGACATAGTGTTACAAAGTGGGAGAAAGCCAAAATCCCCGACTCTGCAGTTTGGAGTGGGACACTGAAGTGAACCATTTTTCCGGAGAGGTACTTTGGCTATCTATGGCTAGTGACTAGTGTCTTGGTTACGCAAATGACTGGATAAACCTCTTACCCTAAGAAGATGGGAGGGGTTTTTGACCACAGAATGGCAATGGAAAGAATTTACTGGGCTATTGGAGATTTCACAAGTGGCTACTTTTGGTCACCCAATCACTGAGTCACAGGCTGCCATTACAGTCAGGACCCTTTGAGTCAAGACATGGCCGGACTCAGGGCTTCGAGGTGGGCTGATGGCCCAAAGGTCAACTGCTTGGCTGAGAAGAGTGCCAATGATTACAAAGTTCCACATCATGTTTAGAGGACAAGCTGACCTTCAGCAAGAGTAAATAGCAGCTGTGTAGTGAAAGACATAACATAAGCAGTATGCTTCGAAAGTGATAATAATTAGTTACTAAGAAATAAGCAAATGTCTTGTGGGAAAAAGTACTTTCAGCCAAAATAGTTTCACTAGGAGATAGGCTTGAACGCTTGAAAAACCTATATAAGTTTTGTGTGAATAATAAAGTGGCGCTGTCACCACGAGCGGCAGTCCTCCTGACCCCACCTTTTTTGTGTCTGTCTTTTCATTACGAATCCTACCCCAGCTATCATTCCTCTGGCCCAGCAGGACCGCGGCACATTACAGCTTTAAATGGGCAGCAGACTCGTGGTCTCCATCTCACCAGGTTGGACATGCCGAGAGACATGTGGTCTCTCTGCTCCCCTGGATGGACCCATAAACAGACACATGACCTGAGAACTCACCTGGTTTGAGAAGAGGGCAAGAAGGGGTTAAAGGGAGACTTGCAGCTTGCACGGAGATAGGGAATTACCTGTGGCATAAGAGTTGGGGAGTGTGTGCAGGATTCTCCCCTAATTGAGTAGAGCAACTGCCGGGAACTTTGAATTGATAACTTTATAACTGGAATGCGAAGCTGAAAACTGCTGTGTTTTTGAAAGATGGTAGCTTTTGCTTGTCTGTTTTAAAACTAGCCTAATAGGGAATTACTGTATATGTTTTGGGTGTTTTTAAAAGGAATGGGATTTAACAGCACCTTTAATATAAATTTGTATAACCCTCAAATAAAGGAAATACCTTTCCTTTTCACCAAACTCTGTTATTGAGTCATTCCTGGTGGTGGGCAGATCCAGCCCATTAAAACTGGGGACCTCCCCGCCAAGGCCCTGTTACAATAGTAGCACAGGAAATGTTTGTAAGTTGCAAGGGCAACGAGGTTGCTATAGATTCACACTTTCATCATGTAGTTTTTGTTCCAAACCCACATTAGCATTTTCAGTTATTAGAAAGAGAAACTCTCGATTGGTGCTAGGTTATCTTTTTTAAAAAAAAATTTATTAGTATTAGTAGTAGTAGAGAGAGGGGAAGGGAGAGAGGCAGAGAGGGAGAGAGACATCAGTGCATGGATGCCTTTCCCTTGCCTCCAGCTAGCGATCTAGCTGGGGGCCTGGCTGGGGACCCGGCTTGTAACCCTGCTACGTGCCCTGGCTGAGAATCAAACCAGCAACCCCTGGGTTCACAGGCTGGCGCCTTATCCCCTGTGCCACCAGCCAGGGTTGGTGCTAGGCTGTCTTTAACCACCTCAAACCCTTGCTAATCTTTCTTTTTAAATGAAAAGTAAACCTCAGGATCAGAACCTTTGAGAAAGAAATGATATTTGGCTGGAACTTAATATTATTATGTTAATTATATTTATTTTATGCTCTTCTTTTCTCCTTGAAAATTTTGATCATTTTTGAGGTGAAATTGGGGCTATCCATTTACATTTTCAAGTAATCTTTTGAAGCTAAGACTAAAATATATATGCTAAAGGTTATACACACATTTTGGCCATGAAGTTGTACAAATGAGTAAAGTTTGGGCAACTCAATCAGATGAGTCCCAGTCTGTTTTTGAGACTTTCTACCTGTTTTTGGACCTTCTACTTGAAGGTCCAAATTTTAAAAAAATAGTCATATAAAATTAATTTAGAGTAATTTATAAAAATAAATATGTCATACGTCTGTATATGTATATTTATTTTTAACTATTTTTATCCTAATAAAGAATATGCATGCTTATTGTTGGAATATGACCCCAGAAAATACATAAAGGCATAAAGACTTTTAAAAAGCAAAAAACAAAGACTAATGCCAATCATGGAAAAACACATTTAATATGCAAGTTGTTTTTTCTTATTGTGTATTTTTAGAAATATATTTCTGACTTTCAAATATGTTAATATATATGTAATTCTGAATTTACATACAAGAAATATAAGGGATATGGTTTTGTTTATTAGAAACAACAATAACATGACTTTGAGTATCAAACTTTCCCTTTTGTATTTAAAATTTTAATTTACTCAGAATTTATATAAATGTAATATTTAACCTCATACTTAGCCAGTAGCTTAAGATGCATCTTTACTAAATAAAATTTCACACAATCTCAATCTCAATAATGAGACGAGTGAAGCTTCCTTTTGGAAACTTCATGTAGCTCCCTGCTTTTATTACTTGCCAGAAACACACACTCACCAGCTCTTCACACACTTATCTTCCTACTGTGGAAGAAAAAGCATAGCACATTGAGCTGTGTCCAATTTTCAATGAGAGAAAATGGCTTTGGCTCTATTGCTCTACTGAGCCAGCGGGTGTATGTAGGGAGATAATTATTTATTTAGAAAAATGGTAGTGCTGAGAATGCCTATTTACTTTTTCCAAAGCAGTTTCTGCATAATATAACATTCTTACTTTCACCACAAAGAGTCACAAAAACAACAACAGCAGCAGCAAGAACAACCACCCCATGGCAAGACAATAACCTGCTGTTCCACTGACAGCTGCCATGCTCCCCTCCTGCCCTAAGGATTTCTCTGGTCAGGAGACTGACTGCACCTTCACTTAGTTTAATGGTACAAGGCGACAGAGGTGGGGATATATGATCTCATTACTGCACTGTCAGGAAACGTAATGAAGCCAAGGGGATAACCTATGATCTTGTTTCAAGTCCCAGTCTGTTCCCACCAGCCCCACTCAGCCTGAAGACCCACAACTGAAAAGACTTGTCTCCACGAAGACCAGGGTGCCATGAGGTTGCGGTGTTTTCCGTGCCTCAAACAACATTTGGTTCTCAGAAGACTTTTTACTATTGCTGAAGAATTAGCCATTGTCATAATAGCCACTCTTTCTAAATACCCAGGATGTATTTGGTGCTGTGATTTATATACCAATTCCAGTAGTTAATAGCATCTGAGTTGTCTCACTGGGGAGAAGGGCTTAGAAATGTTCAGTAAGGTGTGAAGCTCACACAGTGATGGGACTAGGATTCAAAGCTGATGTGCCTGAGGCCAGTGCCTCTGTATTTTCTCCTACAGAATGCAAAATGGTTACAGGACTTCAGAAGAGCTTCCTACCTAAGAAAGGAAAACTCCAATAGTGCAGATGTAGATTCCTTTATTTAGAATAAATATCTTTATTACAGGTTACTTTCAATATTGTTTTGTATTAGTTTCAAGTGTACAGAATGGTGGTCATACCGTCATATACTCACTAAGTGCTCCCTCTAGTGTCTCCTGTCCCACCTGGCGCCATACATAGTTACTACAATATTGTTGAGTCTGTTCTCTGAGCTACACTGTGCATCCCTGTGAGTATTTTGTAACTAGCAATCTGCACTTCTTAATCTGCCCACCTTTTTCATCCCTCAACTTCCCCTTCTCCTCTGGCAACCACCAATCTGTTCTCTGTGCCTATGAGTCTGTTTCAATTTGGTTTGTTCATTTTATTCTGTAAATTCCATATATAAGTGGAATCATATTGCATCTTTCTCTGATTTATTTCACTTAGCTTAATACCCTCTAGGCCCACCCATGTTATCACAATGGTAAGGATTCCTTCTTTGTTGTGGCAAGTATTTCATTATATATATAATACCACTGCCATATATATATAATGTATATATATATACATATATATATCACTGCTTTGTTTTTTATACACTCATCTATTGATGGGCACTTGAATTGCTTTCATATCTTGGCTATTGCTAATAATGCTACATTGAATATAGGCATGCATATATTTTTCAAGTTAGTGTTTTGGATTTCTTCAGATACATACCCTGAAGTGGGATTGATGAGTCATAAGGGAGTTCCATCTTTAATTTTGGGGGGAACCTTCATATTGCTGTTCACAGTGGCTGCATTCCCACTAACAGTGTACGAGGGTTCCCTTTTCTCCACATCCTCACCAACACAATTATTGATTTATTGATGATAGCCATTCTGACAGGTGTAAGGTGATATCTCATTGTGGTTTTAATTTGCATCATTTTTCTGATGATTATGACGTTGAGTATAGTTCCATATGTCTGCCGGCAATCTGTATGTCCTCTTTGGAGAAGTGTTTATTCAGGAAATTCCCATTTTTTAAAAATGGATTGCTTGGGGCGGAGGGGGGTGTATGCCATAATTTTTAGAAGACTACTTTCACATTTCTCCCATTTGCATTTTATTGAGAGCCTACACATATGGGAATGGCCTAGATTTCCCAGCCCTCTGAGTGGCCCTGGATGTCAGCTCTAGTGTCAGGGAGAGAAAAAGGTTCCTCAACCAGGAGACCTGGCAAGGGTGTCCTTGCCAGGCCACTGCTGAATGTGGGTGTCAGTGAGTGGGGGCTGGGGTGTGAGGCTGAGCTGAGCCAACGCCCAGGAAGCGAGCCCAAGGCTGATAGATGGGCTGCAGTGTGTGTCTGAGGAGCCTAGGGAACTGGGTTCCTGGGCTGCATCCTCTTTGCCATTCCCCTGCTCCTGAGGACATAGCTTTTATCAGAACTTGGCCAAGAGGGGACACAGGGTTGTCAAGAATGGTTAAATTAGGCACCCCGTCAGGGCCTGGAGAAGCAAACACAGCTGCCCTGATGCAGCCAGGCCCAATGTGTCCAGGAGAGGCAGAGGGTGCTAGGTGACACCCTGGCTAAGCCATGGCACCTGCTAAGGCTGTTCAAGGACGTCCCTGGAGTAGGTCCCTGGGTAGAGAGTGGAGAGAAGACAGGGAACGGCCCCAAGTGAAGGGCTGCCCACAATTCCACTGCCCTCACACACTTCACTCCCTTCCTGGTGGCAGCTGCTACCCAGTCACCCCAGCTGCTCCTTTTCTGGGAAGACTGGAAACAAAGCTCCTTATGAAGGAGGAGGAGTGAGGACTGTGCAGGAGAAGGCCTCAGTGTCCTGGGGAACAGTGACACCTGGAAGGACAAGACAACGTGCCTTGCTTCTAGACGCAAGTCACCTCCTCCAGAGCCGACTGGCCTCCAGGAAAGAGGCGGGGTACCTTTCTGTTCCCTCCCTCGTACTTGGCAGTGGGGCTGTCATGCTGCGTCTGTGTGTCCCTAACCCAGACCTGCTCAGGCCCAGGGCTCCCCAACAGCGTTCGGTGTTGGGAGGACTCGCCCAAGAAGGATGGGGGACGCAGTCCTGGGGGACCAGGGCTTGGAGGAGGTTTCTGAGCAAAGCACGGCCCCATCCCCCGTCTGGGCCCCCCATCCCTCCCCCGGCCGGGCACCGCCCCTAAGGAGCTACTTCAAAGGGCCTGTGCCGGAGCCTCCGCAGCCGGGCTCGGGGCCACGGCCGCCCGCGCAAGCCGGGGCAGGATCCTGGACGGCGGGGCTGTCCCAGCCCGGGGGTCTCGGAGAACACGGGGCGGGGGATAGGGGGTGGGGGAGGTGCAGGGAGGGAGGCGCCCAGGCTGAGGGGCGGGCCCTCAGAGCCCCCTGAAGTGGGAGGGTCGGGCCGCCGCGGGACCAATCCGGGAGCTCGGGCGGCGGGGGCGGGGGCCGGGCGGAGGGGGGTCCAGGCCGGGCGGGCCGGGGGCGGGGCGCGGCGTCCGGGCGGCGGCGGCTCCGCAGTGTCCCGCTCTGGCTCCCGCTGCGGCTCCGGCCCGCGATGCCCCACTCCGTGACCCTGCGCGGCCCTTCGCCCTGGGGCTTCCGCCTGGTGGGCGGCCGGGACTTCAGCGCGCCCCTCACCATCTCGCGGGTGAGTCCGGCAGCCACGGGGCGGCGGGGAGTCCTGGACAGGAGACCCGGTCCCGGCGATCCACCCGGAGACCCGTGTGCCCGATGTTCCAGAGGCTCGAAGGCTAAGGGGTTACGTGGGTGATCACAGAATGTAGAGGAGGCTTCCAGGCCGGGCAGTGTCGCCTCAACCCCCTTTCCTCCCTCCCGCTGGGCCTGCCGCCCTACCCCTTGGAGGAACACCCAGGAGTTCACACACCAGCCTCCCTGCTGGCCTCGTTTTGGGGAGTCACTGCAGGCCAGGGAAGGACCCAATCCTGGGCCCAGGGGCCTGGACAGATCTACAGAAGCTCAGAAACACTGTTAAGACTGAGCCCAACCTGAGGATTTGGAGCAAAATGATGGAAAGTCCCCTCCCCTTATCCCGAGTCACCGCCAGAAGACCTGGGGTCCTCCCTGAATCTGAAAAGAGAAAGATCCATTCACTTGCCCACCCTGGTTTTGATCAGTCTCTCGTCAGTGACCTCAGTTGACCTAAGGGGAAGTAGCCAGGACGAATCTTTAGTTTCCAGGGCAAAGAGAGGCTTGACCCTAAGCTTGTGAGACCTCTCCCTGCAAGGCCAGGGGCCAGGGGAGCCTCAGCCCAGTCCCTCAAGATCCCAGGACCACACACTGCCCCACGCTTGGGACCAAGGAGGGAAGGGGCACCACCTGGGCCGAGGCTAATCTGAGGACAGAGAGGCAGAGAGGACTCGGGCCCTGTCAGGGGTGCCCATTCTGGGGGAGATGGGGCCCTGGCCAGCCTTGAGGTCCCACAGTTTGAAGGACCAGAACAGGGGACTCAAACTTAGCCCACGGGGGTCCCAGCCTAGGGGAAAAAAGAGGAGAAAACCTGGGCCCAGTCCGGAGGGAAGAGAGGAGGGGAACTGGGGACGTTCATCTGAGAACCGCCCCTGCTCCCACACACCTGCTTTGGCGTTTGGGGCCTGTGTTGGGGGAACTGAGAGCCACCTTCTCTCACCCTAATGCACTTCACCGTGGGGGCTGGACCAAGCGAGCTGGACTTTCAGACCCTTTTTTCCAGTACTTGAGAGGGGAGTGGCCCCCTGGTAGAGCATGGAATCCCATTTCTGGGGACCAGGGTAACAGGCAGGCCCAGCTGTCCTGGGGGGCTTCCCCCATCTGCCCTCACCCCGTGCCACCAGGTCCCTGGGGCTGAGGGAGCGAGGCCCTTAACACATCTGGAGGCCTTTCATCTCCCACCTTCCTCCAGGAGCCCTGCGGGGGAAGGGGAGATGCGTGTGAGTGTCTGTGTGTGCCTGGGTGTGTCATACTGTGTGTCCCCAGGGGAAGGCTGGTGAGGGCGCTAGGCCAGCGGTGGGACAGGCACCCTGGGTGTGAGGCCGCTGACAGGCTCAGTGACGGTGGCTGACGGCCACAGGCAGCAGGGAGCAGAGACATCTGTTGCCCACGCGGCTGCCTGCCCGCAGAGGAAAGGCCTCCACATGTCA
>PVIW01011335.1:0-38200 GCA_004026585.1 Noctilio leporinus
CCCTCCCTCCCTTCCTTCCTTCCTTCCTCCCTCCCTCCCTCCCTTCCTTCTTTCTTTCTGAGTTTATTTATTATTTTTCAGAGAGAGGGGAAGGGAGAGAGGCAGAGAGGGGGAGAAACATCAATGTATGGTTGCCTTTCACATGCCTCCAGCTACAGAGCTGGCTGGAGACCTAGCTTGCAACCTGATTATGTTGCCCTGGCTGGGAATCGAACCAGTGACCTTTGGGTTCGCAGGCTAGCATGGTTCTTTCTTTACCTCCCAAATTGCTGTGGTTCTTTGTGAAGCTTGGTCTCTCTACTAGAATAAAACTCTCCAAAAGCTGTTTTCTACTATGCTTGTCAGATCAGTGCCTACTGAGTAAATGAAAGAAAAACTCTACCTGCAGCCTCAACTTAGGGACAGGTGGTCACACTCCCTTTGAAACCAAAAGCTAGTGTCCCGAGGTGGGTAGGGTCCTAGGCTACACTAAGACATTATCATTTTCCACAATGACCATGAGGCTCATACAGGGTTGTGGCTAGTCCAGCTGTTGGCATGGTGTTAGCACCAGTGTGAAAACTCCTAACACTTAGCTATTTCACTTTTATTCCTATTTCATAACCTGTTTTGTTTTATATATGCTAAAGTATGATCATGAAGCAATGTAGTTATGGACAAAGATTTTCCAGAAACACTATTATCATCCTTTTAAAATCTATAATCCATAAGAAAAAATAATGTATTATTGCATATGAATTTTCCTCTGGTAGAATTACTTTTAAAAAGTTAAAAATAACAGGAAATATCTTAAATTTTATTAAATGTATTTCTAAAATATATTGTTTCGCATTTTGTTTAACCAAATAAAGTATTTTTAAATAATCTTATCTTTCTTTGATTTTATAGGGTCTTATGGAAACCAAAATAATTGATCAAAACTCTACATTCTGTAGTGTTGTTTTTTTATATGAGATTGGAATGTTCACATGCAGGTTGTATTATGGAAAATTTCAAACATATGCAAAAGTAGGATAACAATACAAGGGCCCTATCACCCAGCTTCAGCAGTTATCAATTCATGTTGATCAGTTCCTCTATCTCTCTACCTTCTCCAGGCTTACTGATAGAGATCTGATAGATTCCTGGGGAGAAGAAGGAAGGGGCCTAGGAGGAGGTTGCCCAAGGCAATGGAGGCAACAGTAAACAGCTTAGGACAGGACTGGCTGGGAAGCTGAATGCCTCTGGTACACACAGAATTATGGGCCAGGGGATTTAAACAGAAGGCAGGCAGAGACTCTCTCGCTTTTCCTTAGGGATGTCTGGGTGATTGTGCTGCAGTAAACTGCATTTCCCAAGGGTGGTAGGTATTTTAAGTGGGAGAAGAAACTCCAGGTGCAGCCTAAGACTGCCTGGTCTGGCCTGGCAGAGGGTGACAATTATTTTTCTTTGGGTGTTGTAGAGGGAGGGAATGGGCTCTGAAGCAGAATGCTGTCACTCTTCCAAAATTGTGTAACTTTTGTATCTTATGTTGTTTTAGTTTGTAAACTAATCTTATAGAAATAAGATAATTAAAAACTAATAAGGGGAATGATAGGGGAACTCAAGAGCTAAAGATTTTAGCCTTACTTGATAGGCTTAAGTGATTAGTACATTTAGGAAGCTGTTATTCAAAAACTGTGTAGCTTTGGAATAGAGTCCTTTCCTTTTTCACCAAACCTCATACCACCCAGGCATTTTTCAGTGTACCCGAAACATAGAGGCTCTTTTAAAATAATACATTCGCAATGCCATTATTGTACCTGAAATAACTGACCGTAATTGCTTAGTATCATCAACTATGCAGTCAGAGTAGAGTGTAAGAAGGTTCTTGACATCAGGCTCTGGATGGGGACCTGGTTTCAATCTGCAGTCCTTAACTAGTTCCAAGTTACAGATGTTTCAAGGACCTCTGAATATCGATTCTCTCACCAAGCCCAAACTCGAATTACCACTGCAAGCTTACTGGTGAAGTACTGGTTATATAAAGAATGTGAATTTTCTGGCTCCTGATTTTCTTTAATTGGGGTGTATTGGAACAGAAATTAAACATGCATCTTACACTTAAAACCAAAACAAAACTCCAAACTTCAGAGGCACAACAGAGTAGGAAACTGACAGAATCTTTATGGATTGCATGCTGAGTTGATGCTAGGAATTTGGTCATTTCTTTGTCATCACCCTTTCCTTTAAAAGCTGAGTATAGCATAAGAAGAAAATTTTGAATATAGTTAATTGTTTTTATTACATATGCAATTTATCAAGCCATTGCTAAATTTACCCATAGCTTGCTGCCCCTTGCCCCCCAGAGCATGCAGGCCACCCCACTATGTATTCAGTCTCTGAACTCCAGCCATGATAATTTTCACCTAACCCAGTCTGTGATTTGATCCTTTCATGCAAAGAAAGGGTTACTGCCCTGCCCTGACTAGCCAACACTACCACCAGATCACTGAACCTCTTTGAAGTAAGAGCTATCTGAGAGGATAAGGCCTCTTTCACACCTTAATCCGTGCATGTTGAGAAGAAAGTGCTCAAGTTGCAAAAATAATCATGAAAGTGATGATGAGCTTCATACAATGATCATGCAAACCTCTCTGCAACATGGCATAATAAAATACTCTCCCTAGTACATTAATTAGGGAGAAATAAGAACTACTTCTCGACTTCTGAATTCTCCTTCAGTTCCTCATCTTCTCACTTGCTTGGTAGTTAATTTCATTTGTGTGGAATTTATCACTGATCTCCCCAAGTATTTATGGAGTGCTGATGACAGATGGGAATAGTTCCAAGAAATCAGGCACTTACATAGGTTGGCTATGTCTTCTATTAAGGATGTTACTGCTCATCCCAAGGATTCAAGAAGCCACAGCATGGTCAGAAGCAGGACAGTGGTGAGGAAGTTTTTACCATGGTCAGAAGCAGGACAGTGATGAGGGAGTTTTTAGCATGGTCAGAAACAGGACAGTGATGACGGAATTTTAGTTTCAAAATAACTTTAGGACAAGAACTGATCAGAGGGAGGACAAAACTGGAACTGGGTGGTGATTAAGAGGCACTGTGCCTTCTTGAGAACAGAGATGATGGGAACAGTTTCACAGAATAGACTCAAGAATGGTGCATGATCTGTCCAGGAACATACAAAATCACATGTCCACACAGTCCAGAGCTTGGATTTTCTTTGACACAGAAAAAAATATTCCCAGAAGAGAAGAAACAGAACACACGCTACGGAGGGGATGGGACACTGCTACGGCTTGAACTCCAATCGACAATGTGGCTGTGCAGTTCCAGGCCCAAACATGTCCCCCCTTCCCGCCCCCACAACCTGGCACCGCATTCATCACATGGACAGGCCACTTCAACTTCCCTTTGAAACAAAGCAATAGAGGAAATTGTCCAGTGCTCATAATTCACATCTAGGAGCTTAATAAATGCTAATTTTCTCTCTAACAGCACAGAAGCTTGGGTGGCAGTCACTTCCAGGTTACCAGTATCGAATTGAAGTGTTCCTGGCGCACATTTGCCCAATTGCGATAAACCCCCTTCCCTCTGCCAGCCACACAGACAATCCAGCTTTCCTGTGCGGCAGCACCCCCTGGTGGCTGATTTGAGGAATAAACCCAACCAGAGAACGGACCTTTAACGTCCTTTCTAAAATGGTTAAGTGCTTACTGCCTGCCAGGCACCACTTTAGTTTTGGTTTTCTTCTCAGAAGGACGGTACAGATTTGTTTCTCCTTTTCGGTTTGTTTTCTCTTTCTTACATGTCAGTTAATCAAAGCCCAGAAACATCTATTTGAAAAATACAGAGCATATTTCTTTCCCTCCCCTCTTCCTAATTTTGCTTTTTCGATCTCCCAGAATATCCCTGTACTTTTGCTATGTTATTGCTGTTTAGCTGTTATATTATCATGCTTATCATCAATCATTGGGTTATGCCATTTCACATTTACATTTGTAAAACAGTGTTTCAAAGTTATTGACATCTTAATTTGTATATTCCCCCTAAATTTGTATGTGTTGGTAAAGCCTATATTTAGAATCTTAGAATTAAGATGCTTGATATTGCTCATGTACAACACAGTTAAAATGATAAAAACAGAGGCAAAATGACATTATTCACTACTGAACAGCTACCCTGTGGGTCAGGACATAAAGTACAGTTACATACAGTGAAGAATAAAAGGTTCCAATGTCTGGAATATTTAAGGAACTACTACCACTCAACAATAGGAAGACAAATACCCCAAAAATGAACAAAGGATTTGAATAGACATTTCTCAAAAGACATATAAAAAGGCCAATCAGGACATGTAAAGAGGCTCATCATTATTAGTCACCAGAGAAATGCCAGTCAAAAGCATCTACTTCACGCCCACTAGGATGGCTATAATAAAGATAATAACAGCACTGGCCAGTGTGGCTCAGTTGGTTGGAGTGTTGTCTGTACATCAAAAGGTTGAAGGTTCGATTCCTGGTCAGGGCACATTAATAGGTTAGGGGTTTAATCTCCCACCGAGGGCACACATGGAACACAGCCAGTTGATGTTTCTCTCTCTCTCTCCCTTCCTCTCTCTCTAAAATCAATAAACATAGTAAAAAAAAATTTTTAAGGCAATAATAAATGTTGAGGATGTGGGAAAACTCACATATATAGGCTGGTGGAAATATGATTCAGTTGCTTTGAAGAAATGTTTGATAGTTCCTCAAAATGTTAAACATAAAATGATCATATGACCCAGAAATTCCACTCCTAGATATACATCCAAGAGAAATGAAAACACAAAAAATAACCTGTACATTAACATTCATGGCAGCATGATTCATAATATCTATAAAAGTGGAAACTATGCAAATGTCTATCAAATGAATGAATGGATAAAATATGGAATATTATTTGGCCACAAAATAAGTGAAATGCTATACATGTTACACATAGATGAAAACATCATGCTTAGTGAAGAAAAGCTAGACAAAAAGTCTACATGTTGTATGATTATTTGTGTGAAATGTCCAAAACAGACAACCCCATGAAGATAGAGAATAAACTGGTGGTTGTCAGGAGTGGGGAGGTGGGGAAGGAATGACTGCTAATGGATAAGGGGCTTCTTTATGGAATGATAAAAAACGTTCTGGAATTTGATAGTGGTAATAATATTCACAACCTAAATACACTAAAAACCACTAAACCATATAAGTTAGAAAAGGATTCATTTCATGGTATGTGAGTTATATTTCAATTATGAAAAAACAAAACAAAACAGATGACAATCTTTCTGGATTGGAATTTAAATGCACAGCAAGATTTCCATGTTCTCATTTGTTTTGTCAATGACTATTTCCTATTTATTTTATGCCAGATTCCACCAAGTGGCATGGAAAATACAGAGATGAATCAGTATGAATAAGACTCTCATAGGACATATAATCTGATAATAGATTTAAGCTAAACTTGTAAATATCTATGATGTAAGGTAAAAAGGTGTTAGAAGGAAAGTACATATGAGCAGAGACTTCAACAGAAGGGGATCGTGAAGGGTTTCAAAGAGGAGAAAACACTTAACAGGCCTTTAAAATATGGGGAGGATCTGGCCACTTTGGGATGTGGGCAGGGATGCGGTTCCAGGGGCAGAGGGCAGCAAGCAGAGGCCACTGAGAGAATGTCTGGTGGGTTCACATGGGGAGTTGTTCATGAGAAATGGGTGAGGAGAGTCAAAACTTCCAGTTATAAAATAAGTTAAGTCCTGAGTATGTAATGTACAGCATGGTGACTGTAGTTAATAATACTGTATTATACAAAGTCTGTCCAGAAAATATCCAGCCATGTACTATTTTTTAAAAAAAGACATTTATTGAAGAAGATGCAAGAAACATTGTACATAGGACAATGGCACCTTAGTCTTCTTCAAAGTAGGCACTTAGGAACCTCACACATTTCTCCCAATTGCCACGAGCTGCCCCATCATACTTTCCTGAATCTCATCAAAGGTCTGAAATCTCTTCCCTTTCAAAGGTGATTTTAGTTTTGTGAAAAGCAAGAAGTCATAGGGTGCCAAATCTGGGCTGCAGGGAGGCTGAGTCACAAGGGTGATTTGATGTTTTGTCAAAAAACACTGTATAAGATGTGATGTACAAGCAGAAATATTGTCATGATGAAGCTGCCAATCACCAGTTGCCCATAGCTGCAGCCTTCTGAATCATCTGAATAGTTTCCATGGAGGAATGTTTAAGCTTAACACAAAATTTTAATTAATGCAGATTTATTGCTGTACTCACTCAGTCATTTTGAATGCAACAGCTACATAGTACACAAGCTCACTCAATGGTATCTACTGCCCTCACTGACTAGTGCTGTGAAGTCATCATTGCTCACATATGCACATTCTAATCCACTCTCCTTGGCTGCCAGGTTACATTAATGTCTCACAAACCTCTCTCATTATATTAACAACGGCTGGGCTTTTTCCAGACAGATCTCATATATTTGATAGTTGCTAAGAGAGTAAATTTCAAAGTCATTATCCCAAGAAAAAATATTTTTTATAACTACATGTGGTAACAATGTTAACTAAACATAATGTGGTGATCACTTTGCAACATGTACAAATATTGAATCATTATGTTGGACACTTGAAACTAATAAAAAATTACATGTCAATCACATCTTACTAAAAGAAATAAAACAAAGTAATCTCCAAAAAATTTAAAGTTTATCATCTTAACCCTGCACTTTTGATCTAGAGTATTCACCTGCTGGGACACAAAAGGGGAGGATGGGCATCCGCCAGCATTTACACTTGGTGCTGAGGACCCTATTGCTTATTAACACATTGTTGGCTAGTGTTAGGCAAGTTTTTTTTTTTGTTTTCAAAACTTGTTTTCAAGCCTTATATTGTTGAGTGATAACAAGTTAATTTGTGCTTGCATTTGCATTAGCTTTTGCTATAAAATTTCTGGTCAACAATGTGTTAACATTCTGATTTTATACTGTCATTCATTTATTTATCAAAAAACGTTCCTTTAGGAATCATGTAGGATACTGGAGATAAGAGTAGAACACATGAAGGATGAGGTCCTTGGATGCAGGAGCTTATTGGATTCATACACTAAGCAAATACATGAATAAAGATATAATTGCAAAATGTGTTAAGAAAAATGGGCATTAAGTAAGGCCCCTATAAAGACAAAGTGAAGAAGGAGATGTTCATGCAGGTAAGTTGAAAGAGGACAAGTTTTCCAGGCAGGGGGAATATCATGTGGGGAGAAATACAAAAGGACGGGGACAGAAAGAGAGACAGATATAAAGTACACGGGGGATGGCAGTTATTGGTGGTATTTCGTCAAAGAAAAAAAAGGGAGTGCGGAGTGGTCAAGGACAGCCTTAAAACAACCCAGATTTAGGCAGAGGTTTGTTTTCTTTTTAATTTCTCAGGAAAAAACAATGTTTCATTTCTGTATTAGATGATATAATACTCAATAGGACTAGGAATCTGCAATCCCACACACATCACATCCTGGATGTCATTTCTAGGATTTTGGAAATATGGTTTAAATATCTTATTTGCTGCCAAACACCAAATTATGAACACAAATACCAAATGGCAAATCAAAACTATGATCCTGCCCCTATCAATGCGGCTCAATTGGTTGGGCATCATACTGCAAAGTGAAAGATTGCTGGTTCTATTCCTGGTCAGGGCACAGGCCTGGGTCGGGATGCAGAGGAGAGGCAACTGATTAATGTTTCTCTCCCTTTCTTTCTCCCCCAACTTTCCCTTTTCTTAAAAAAATAAATAAATAAAATCTTTAAAAAAATATGATGCCAGAGGTGCATTCCCCCAACGGTTCTGATATTTCTCAATGAGACTTTATCTACTAAGTGGTCCATCTATGCCAGTGTGTTTCAACTCAAAAATCTTTAAGTGATGCTTATGATTTCTCCTAAGACAGGAATCAGTCCTTCATCCATGGATTTCCAAGGAAACAATCTGCCTTCAAAATGCATAAGTGTCCTTAGCTTGCAATATTGACTGGTATTATACATTGTAAAATTACTGTTTAAGGCAGGAATCCAGGAATACTATTTTCATGTTCCCATATCACTAAGGAGCAAATATCTGTGCTTCTCTCTGTTTCATCATTGTAAGGAAATACAATAAAAGCATGAAGAAATCAATAAAGATTAATGCTGAAATTAAGTTCAGAAACAATTTTAGAATATATTAAATGTTTCTAAAAAACAACTCTGAGGTATGGGGCAAGAACAAATACCAGTCAGAAACAATTTCAAGCTCTTACTTGAATTATCTAGCTTAGAACTGTTACAGGCTCCAAAGCCTCTTTCCACTGGGCCCCTGAGACTTTGTGAAGCTCAAGTTGCTGGTGGCCTATTTGAAAAAGTGGCCAGAATGTGGCAGAATGGAGACCTGGAGAGACAGCGCTTGGATGATACTGGCTGTCAGAGCGTGCAGACTTCCTGTTGACATGAGCCACTCCCACCTCTAACTTACACTAGTGTGAGTTGGAATTCTCTCTTACAATGGAAAGAGTCTGAAATAAAATAATCAATGTATAATTTCCCTACACTGTTTGCCCAATGAATGGCTTCATAGTAGTAGGGAACCCAATAATAAAGCAGTTCATAGTTTTATAATTTGCAGGTGTAGATATTCCTATGAGGGGAGCAAAAAGGGGATGGATGTAATACAACAACAATAAAATTAAAAAAAAATAAAGATATTCCCATGAGGCCTGGCATCATCTAGGAGCTCAATAAACATTGAAATAGGCAGTGATCTCAGCACAACACCCCTCTTTCAATCCTGACTACATGACACAGAGATTGCCTATACCACTCTGGCCCCCACTTCAGAGTTTTGTGCTTAATCTTCAAGATCAGAATACATATCCAACATATGGTAAGGATCTTCTGCACTGAACATGTTAATTTACCATGGTGCAGCAAGCCCTAATTTACTATCTCATCATATGATGGGATTCTAGAAGTTTTCCCTCTCTTAAGATTTAACATATCTATCCTTAAAAAAATACTTTTTAAAATAGCAAATATTTATTAAATCTTTACTACTTTATGCAAGGCACTATTTTTCATACATATGTATTTATTGCCATTTTTGCAAGGCACTATTTTTAAGGGAGGATTCATTCTTCTAAGAATAAGAAGTAAAATTTACTCATAGTAAAATGCATAGATCTTAAGTATACAGTTTTTAAAGTTCTGACACATTTAAACAACCACCATTGAGACACCATGACATCAGAAAGGTGTCTCAGGATCCTTACCAGAAATCTGCCCCCTGAAACTACTGCTCTGACTTCTATAATCAAAGCTTGGTTGCACCTGTTCTTGAATTCAATATAAATACAATCTTAAGTAGATACTCTTTGGTACATTTCAGTACACATAAAAATTTTAAATCACCCATGTTATATTATCAGAAGCTTTTTATTGTTTAGTATTTCATCATATGAATATATATATATAATTTGTTTATTCATTCTCCTGTTAATGAAAATTTGGCTTGATTCCAGATTTTGGCTATCTTGGATCATGCTGATATAAAAACATTCTGTGCAAGTCTTTATATAAGCATATTTTCATTTTTCTTGTGTAAATTTTAGAAGTGGTATTGCTAGGTCACAGATGCCTGTTCAACTTCCCCCCAAAATACTAAGTAATTTCATGAATTAATTGTACAATTTTACTTGTACACCAATAGTGAGTTTAGCTTCTAGATCTGGGCTCAGCAAACCTGAATTGCCACTCATTTTTTGCTTAACCAGCTAAGAATAGTTTAAGTTGTTGGGGGAAAAAATCAAAAGGAGTAATATTTCAAAGTTAAGTGCTTACAAGTAGTTGTAGAGGAACAGAATCATAGTTGTGTTTAGGAACGGTCTAGGGCTGTTCTCCCCGTCCAAGGCAGAGCCACAGAGCTGCTGCCCAGAGGCTAAGGCTTGCCCAAATGAGCCAGCATAAGCTGTCTACCATCTGCCCATTAGAGCAAGTTTGCTGTGCATCTTTCTCAACACCTGGTGTTGTTGGTCTTCAAGCCACTGAATGAGTGTGAATTGCTATTTCTTTCTTTCTTTCTTTAGTATTTTATTCATTATTTTTAGAGAGAAAGGCAGGGAGGGAGGAAGGTAGAGAAACATCAATGTATGGTTGCCTTTCACCTGCCTCCAGCTACAGACCTGGCTGGAGACCTGGCTTGCAACCTGGTTAGGTGCCCTGACTGGGGAATTGAACCAGCGACCTTTGGGTTCTCAGGCTGGCATTTATCCATTGAACCACCAGCCAGGGCTGAATTACTATTTTAGTTTACATTTCCTTGTTGGGTAATGGTGTTGGTGGCTTCTAGGTTCTTCTTGTTTCTGCTTTTGTGAAATGTCTGCTTTAACTCTTGTGCCCTCAATCTGTATATTCCTTTTTAAGTTCTGGAAACAAGTGCTTTGCAAATGTTTCCCCGAGGATGTTTCCTTCCTGCTCTGCAGTACAGCCTCAGCCCTACACAGGGGTGGATGTGAGGCCATGTGCATGCATAGCCAGGTTCCCAGGAGGGCTTCTGGATTCTCCCTTCAGCACAACTCACTCCTGGCTCATAGCATGCTCTGCAAACTCCCCATCCTTGCAACTCCAAACTCCTAAGGCTTCCTCTGCTCCAAAAGCACCATGCTCCACCTCATGCACAGAGGGGAAGAAATCCCATTATTACAGTAGGAAAAGTAACTAGATTTTTTAAAAAGAGGAATAAGAAGGGTTTCCTGTCTGAATTGGAATGTTCTAAGGCCTGGTTGTTATACTTTCATGTTCTTGATAGGTGAATGAATAAACAAAGTGTGGGACATTCAGGCAATGAACATGACTCTGTAACCCCTATGTTCTATAGCACAGCTTTACTGGGGTCAGTCTTCTCTGAGGAATGTAAGGAAGGTAAGTTTCAAAAAATGTAAATAAAACACTTCCACTCCTTCAATCCTCATCAACCAAGTGGCTACTAATATCTCAATGTGAATTGTGAGGATACTTTTTTAAAGTAATCATACAATTCAGACACAAGAGATGTACATAATTAGCTATAATGTTCTGTATACTGGAGGGGCTGAATAAATTTTAGTTCTACCCCTCTCTTAACAATAACAATAATCCTTGACTCCACCTTCTCTCCTTTCTACATTCATCAGCAATTTTTTAATTTGCCTTCAAAATTTATCTAAAATCTCACTGCTTCTCGTAACTTCAATGCTACTGTCTCATTCCAAGCCTTTAATGACTATCTGAATTATCACAAATAGCCAGAATAAAATCCAATGTCCTTCTGGTGCCTTACAGGTTACTATGTGGTTGGTCACTAGCGCATGGCTTATTTCTTGGAACACACCTGGCTTGTGCAAACCTCAGGACATTTGTACTTGCTTCTCTCTGTCCTGAGATGCTCTTCTCCAGATGCTTACCTAGTCCTTTTATCTCTGTCAGGTTCTGATGTTAGCCTCTACCTCTTCAACAAAACCTTCCTGACCAAGCAATCCCAGTGCTCACTAGTTACCCTTCAGCTAGTAGTAGTGATGGAATATGGTAGAGGTGATTTGTGGGTAGGGCCCTGGGAAGAGGAGTGTTTATAGAAAGGGCAGGAGAAACTAATACTCTAGCTTCACTTATTTTGTGATTCATTTAGTTGCTGGCCCTGGAGGCACCCCTCAAAAATCCCACAACTCTGGATGACCCTTGAGATCATCCCTGTTAAAGTGTAGGTGTTCCTGGGGAGGAGAATGTGCCAGACCTTACTTACACCTCAGTGTGAACTGAGGACAGCAGGGGCAAGTAAGCAGGAAAATGAAATTACCAGATCCTGCTGTGTGCTAAGATACTTTACCTCACTTAGTTTTCATAATGACCCTTCTGGAAAGTACTTCCACATTCATGTTCTAATCAAGGGAAGGGAGCTCAAAGGTACTGAATAACCCTCCAGAGGATAAAGAACCAGAATTCCAAACAGATCTTGGCCCTGAAGCCTGTTCCAGACCCTGCAGAGCAGGGGTTCTCTAAATATATGTGGGGAGACACTGAATATATAAACAAACAATGAAACTACCATATATAAAAATCAAACTCTGACCCCCAACTGCAGCCACCAGCCTAGGAAGTTAGACCTCTATCTCCAGCAACCTGTCCAGGAAGCCACCGAATAACCCATTATAATGGTCCCAAATAGCCAAGACTTGAGTAACAACTAACAGTGTCCCTGATTTTTGCCCCCACCTCCAACTTAGGATCAACCTGACATCCAATTGTGCAACCCTCACCAATCAGGATGTCCTGCTTCTAATCCTACAGGTTCCTCACACCAACAGCCTTTCCTTTTTTCCACTATGCTTTCCCATCCCTCACCTGCCTTTGATTGGCCAGATCAGGTGATAGTAGCTGACTCCCATGCTCTGAATAATCAGCCTCTGCTAGTTCTCATTTGGGCCGTCTTCTTGTCTTTTTGGTGTGCTCACAGAAATAACTGTATGTTGTGCACATATGGCTGTGGATGCTTTTGGTCTATAAGCTTATTCTTTGTTAGCATGAGGATTAAATATAGCAGTGTTTCCCAGTTTTCTGCAGGATATACATGTTCCATGTGGAATACCATGGTGCCCACAGGTTAGTAGTGCACTCCTGGGAGACCATCAACACTGGCCCTCCTAGCCCTACTACAAAATCATTACTGCACCCAAACCCAAATGGGAGTGGCTTCTTCTGAGAAATACCATTAGACCAAATGAGGGAAGTGGATCTGAATATTCAATAAACATTCTCCATTAGGCACAGGAAAGTATGCAGTATTAGCTGTATTGCTGCATGCTTTTTAGTTGTATGCAGCATTTACCAATAGTGGATGTTCAGTATGTTCTCACATTAAAAAGTAATTTTAAAATAAGGTTAAAAATAATGTCAGAGGTTAAGACTTATGGAACTGTCCCTTATGGTACAGGAAGAAAGACATTGAAGAACTGTTTTACTCCATGGCATTTTACTGGTTCTTTTCAGCACACTAAATTTCTTTGTACAACGAAAACCTATAGTCACACACGCACACACACACACACACACACACACACGAAGAGGAACACTCCCTCATATTCCACAGGAAGGTCACATAAGTCAATCAGGGCACTTCCAACCTGGACTTCGAACAGATGTCTTTCCCCAGATGCAGAATTTTGATGCAACCATGGAAAAGATGCCAAGTGTTCCTACTTTTGTTTACGCTCTAAGTGGAACCTTATTATGCTGTTTTCCAATAAACTCTTCAAATTGAAAAAAAAATTGTTAACTTTAAACAGAAATATATTCTCTAAGTGTATTTTGATTTTTCAGTGAGAATGCTGTTTGGAAGACATAGCCACCACCCTTCCCCCAGCCTACCTCATTCCATCCTCCACCCTTCCTTTCCTTCTTTTTCCTGCACAGGGTGGGTACAAGTTCCTGTTGTCGTGATGGCTGCTTTATACCTGGTCTTCCCACAGGGCCATGAGTTCCTGAGCATGGCCTCATGTACTGACATGCTGGGGAGAACCTGAGTGAACAACTGCATGGCCCCCAACACAGTACTGACATTCTTCAGAACATACAGGTTGTTCCCCAAATCAGTTGACTGACTTGCTGCTCACACTGCTTTGGGCTATACTTACTGGCTTTGGCTTTTACTGGGCTTCCTTTTGGGGACAGCTGTGGGCTTGTGGTTTGTCTATACTGGCCTTTGAGGCTACCAGGCCTGGGCCCAGGAAATACGAGGCCCAAGTTGTCAAGGATCAACTTATGTCCTGCTCTCTCCCTTGCACCAAATCTGCTTTTGGAGCCTTGCCCTGCTGCTTCAAAATAGTGAGTTTTGTGTCTACAGATTTTGGTAGCTGGCCTATCTCCAGTTAACTGTCCTTCCCCCTGACGAGAAAGCACAATGTGAGTCCAGGTACATGTATGCCTCATGAATGTGACCTGCTTGCTGCCTCTTACTGAGAAGCCACAGTAGAGAAACAGTTTAGAAATGTGGGCTCAGTTCCCAAACAGAGATGGAAAATCATGCTCTCAGATGCTCCCTGGACTTCCTGTGAAGTAGTCACTTCTCCGTAGTCAAGTTAAAGGTTCCATGTTGTGTAAGAATAGTCACTATTTAAAAAAATTATTTCCATTCAAACTATCAAAAAAGAGCTAATTTAGAACTCTACTGTTGAAAATTCCTTACATACTGGTCAGATGTCTTAGTTGGTTGGAACATCTTCCTTTATACCAAAAGGTTGCAGGGTCGAGCCCAGCAGATGAAGGTACAAGATGCAACTGATGCTTCTCTCTCAAACCAATGTTTCTCTGTGTCTCAAATCAATAAACATATCCTTGGGTAAAAGTTTAAAGAAATTCCTTACACACCATTGTACAAGTATGGCTGATGCTTGGACTTTGGAGTAGCTATTCCTCCTGTCCTCCAATTAAAACCATTTTAATCATAACTTAGAACTTGGATATTATTCTTACAACAGCAGTAAATAAACAGTATATTCAATTGCTTGAATGAAGACAGTATTGGGGGACCAAATCAGCAGCTCCTAAATTTCACAATAAACATATTTATTTTAAAAAACTTAATGTCTTCATGCTGATTTATATAACTCTCCCATAATTTATAATATTGATTTGTGGACACTTTGATAGTTGGATATATGAAAAACAATCTCATCATTTGAAACTACTATGTACTGTCACTCAAACTTTCTCCATCTTCTAGAACCATTAATCCTATTTGGTAAGCAACCCAGGTTTCTGCCACATCCTGGGAGCTGTGTGTACTTCTGGGTTCTTTCAGGGCTCCTTGATAAATAGAGAAGCCAGGCTGCCAGGTGTGAACTCCCATCAGGTGTCTCAATGCTTCTGTTGATAGTTTGCAACCAGGATGAATAGCATTACGCATCCATGGCAAACATCAAAATTCCTCTGAATTAAGTTCCTACCTTTCCTGTACCCCCCTACTAATAACACCTCCTAAGGACAGGGGTATTGAAGAGATTTCTACATGGACCCATGTGATAACACTGACCTGCACTGTTGCCATATGTCACAGAGCACACCCACACTCATATTGCTATTTCTTTTTTAGGTCTGTGTCATTTCTCTTAAAACTACAATGTGACTTTCTCCTGGGCTGAGACTGTATTCTCTACCCCTTGGAATCTCTGTATTACCCAGATAAGCAATTGGCACCTAATAAGAAGTGATTCCATCAATAAAGCATCCTTTTCCCTTGTATCAATGTGTAGCTTAAGATAGGGATATACTTGCTCCTTGTTCTCTCCTGTTATGCCAAAGATCCTCTTTGTGAGTTTTTCCCAGGAATCTTTTAGGTAGTATTTCACTTTCCTGCAGTGAAAACTAGTCCAAGTGCAGAAAAACACACCAAGTGAATGCTAATCCAAGGTGGGGAGATGCTGGCCTTCCCTATGTCTCCTCCATCAGATTAAAGCAAAGCAAAGCAAAGCAAAGCAAAGCAAAGCAAAGCAAAGCAAAGCAAAGTCAGTTGTATTTTGCATTCTTCCTCTCCAGGTCAGCAGCTGCACTGGGGCCCAGCCCATACTTAACTGTCTGACAGCCTGCATCCTCATTCCCCACAGAAGGCAATTAACATGAGAGTAGCAGAAGCCTTGATGGCAGGCCCCTCAATGTCCAGTGTATCTCAGTGGCATTAATATGACCCCTTAATAACAGCACGATGATGCTGTGATTCCTCCTGAAGAAAGCACAGAGATGGGGGGTGGTCCTACTGTACAGACGTGGGCAGCCTGGAGGTACAGGGGAGGACATGGCTTACCACACCAGGGAGGTAACAAGAACTGCAGTGCCAGCCTTCCTGCTTGGGAATAATTTATCACCTAGGGCTGCAGTTAAAATGTTTTTAAGTGATGCTTTCTTATTCATAAACTACAGCTTTCAATGATGGCACATTATCTTTTCTAATCTGGTCAATTTTCTGGGCTTTTTAAGAGAAGGGCCTGATGCTCATGCCCCTGAGAATTGCTCATAGAGGAACCCAACACCCACCAACTCCTCCTTATGCAGCTTAATTCAGGGATACAAATCTTTCTCTTTTACTAGTAAGGGATTAAAAAACAATAAACTTAATTTTTAGAACATTTTTAGGATCACAGCAAAAAAGATCAGAAGGTACAGAGATTTGCCATCTACTCCATGTCCCCACCCCCAATGCACAGCCTCTCCTATCACCAACTGCCCCTGGAGTGGCACACTTGTTAAAACAGAGGAACCTTCATTGACACATCATTACCACCCAGAGTCCACAGTCCACAGTTTACATTATGTTCACTCTTGGTGTTACACATTCTATGGATTTGGATAAATATATAATGAATGGCATGTATCCACCATTATAGTATCACACAGTTTCACTTCCCCCAAATTCCCTGTGCTTTGTTCACTCTGAGTATGGGAATTTTAAAACAATAGGGCACAGTTCCCACATGACTCCTAAACAGAGTCACTGCTTCAGCTGATAGGGTCTAATTCTCTCTTTTTCAGTGAAAGAGTTTGTTTCAGTTGGAAACTGAAGGAAAATTATTATAGACACGAAGGAAATTATTCTGGGGGTTGTGAGGTATCATTTAGGGTTTTTGTTTATGCCTATTTATTTTTGTAGTGGGGTTTTGGTAATCTACTGATTATTAGTTTTAGGACCTAGTAATTAGATCTTATCTTTGAAAATCATGTGCTTGGAAGCTTCCCATAGACTAACTGAATTAGCTAAAGAATCTGCTAGGTCTCTTGATCTCAAAAGAAAAATCTGCTTGCCATTGAAGAATTTCACTGGGCATTATAAATTTGGGTAACAGCATCAACAAGAAAGTTACTTGTTGCAGAGGAACTGAGGCTGAGTCTACACACCTGAATGCTTAGAGGGCTAAGTGACCAGTGTCAAATGAGTTGGTGCTTTATGAGGAACCATGTGAGTACAAAGACCTTATAATTCCCCTCCCACCTCTTTCTCTTCACCTGTAGGAGGTAACGACAATTTCGGATTCTAAACTTGCATTTGTATCCTTCCAAATTTTCCACTAGGCAGTTTAAAAGGTGTGGTCACAGCAGTTTTGTCCTCTTACCGCCAAAGTCCTCCCAAGAGCAATTACCACAACTACTTTAACATTTACATCTTTATAGTCTTCAGCCTTCTGCATCTGCCATTTCATGAACTGGCAAACCCAAATGATTTCTTTTCAGTCCTTATTGTATTTGAACTCCTACCTGAAACTGCTAACCTCTCCCTCCTTCCCAAAACTCTTTCCCTAGCTATCTTGGTTATTCTTCATTCCTCTCTTCTTCAGACCTTCTTCTGAAAGGCTTGGGTTTCATGTTCTTCTGCCCTAGATCCTATTCTCTCTCTGCATATTCTCCTGGAGATGGCTGCCTACTCCCTCAGGACCTGGTGCCAGTGTATTATTCCTTCTTATCCATCTTCAGCTCAGCAAGCTTCCCAAGCTCCATCCCTACAGCAGACACCCAACTGCTCCCCAGACATGACTGCTGATCATCATGGGTGTCTCACCTTCAACACATTCTAATGGAATTTGTGTCACTCCACCTGTCTCTTCCTCTTAAATTCCTTGTTAAGGGATATGTCATCTCCATTCAACCTCACACTAGAGAATATTCACCAACGTACCCCTCTCCCCTGATATTTAAAACATGTATTTTTTATTGATTTTTAGAGAGAGAAAAGAAGGGAGAGAAATGTCAATTTGTTGTTCTACTTATTTATGGATTCATTTGTTGCTTCTTGTATGCACCCTGACTGGATTGAATTAGAAACCTTGGCATATCGCGATGAAGCTCTACCCGACTGAGCTACCTGGCCAGTGCTTCCTTGACATTATTCTTTTCCTTTACCTCTTTAGTCAGTAGGTTCTCTAGATTCCATTTTGCCTCTATCCACAACCATGTCTGTTCCTTTCTTCCTCCGTCACTACTACATCTGCCTGTGTCCACATCTTCACATAGCTTGGCTGGACCATTGTCTCCAGCTGGCCACTCAGTTATTTGAAAATTCTGTGCAGTGAAGCCATTTTTATCTGGATCATTTTAATGCTGTTGAGATTCTTACTAAGTGTCCTTATAACCAGTGTTTTGAACTCTGAATCTGATAATTGCTTATCTCCATTTTCTAAAGTTTTTTTTCTAGAGTTTTGATTTGCTCTTTCATTTGGGCCATGTTTGTCTCCTCATTTTCACATCCTCTGTGTTTATTTCCATGTATTAGATAGACTCCTTGTCTTGGTAGAGTGGCTTAATGTAGGAGTTGGGGTCCTGTCCAGTCCAGTGGTACAACCAGCTATATCACCCAAACTGGGTACTTGAGGTGTACCCTCCATGGGGTGGCCAAAATGTCTGTTATTTTTTCCCATAAAATAAGACACATTTTTCACTTTCACCAATAACTTTATTGATTTGGAATTTTTTTTTTTTTTTTTTTTAAAGATTTTATTTCATCATTTCTTTAGAAAGAGGGGAAGGGAGAGAGGCAGAGAGGGAAAGAGGCATCAATGTACGGTTGTGTTTCACCTGCCTTCAGCCACAGAACTGGCTGGAGATCTGGCTTGCAACCTTGCTATGTGCCCTGGCTGGAGAATCAAGCCAGCGACCTTTGATTTCACAGGCAGGGGCCTTATCCACTGTGCCACCAGCCAGGGCTTTAATTCCATATTAACTATTAAAATGGCTGCAAAAAAATTCACTACTTTTGATACATATTTTAAATCATGCTAATATGATTGTCACAATTCAATCCAATAAAATAGTCTTTTTTTTTTTTTTTGTGGACACATTTTTCTTTTTTTTTTCTTTTCTTTTTTTAATTTTATTGTTGTTGTATTACATCCATCCCTTTTTTACTCCCCTCTGTCCCCCTCCCCACAATAAAATAGTCTTGAATAAAGTTAAGGACAACTAAGCACTACTAGAGCCATCATACATAAAAATCATAATGAACATTTTGGCAATTTAATAGTTGAGCTTTTATTGCTGTTGGCAGGTCAATGGGAGGGACATACATAGGCCAATCCGTTGCAAGGACTGGCTGTAATCACTGACCATCAAACTCTGCCCACTGTGGAGGATCAGCTGTGCAGGGGCAGGGTCGTTGTGTTCCAAGGTGGTCTGTATTATCCACTGAGTATGCAGGCTCTGGGGTTTCTCAGGTGGTTCAGGCCAAGCTCAGCCCCTACCTGTGTACTGCCAGGGGCCACCCAGCATGAGCTACAAAGTAATCTGCAGATGCCTTCTACTTGTGCTTAGAGGCTTAGAGGTTCCCACATGAAGCCAAGCCACCCAGACCCTAAACTGGCTGCAGCTAGTGCTGAGCCTGGATCCACTTAGCATGAGGTAATGCAGTTGGGGGGCTGATGCAGGCTGTTGCTTGTTTGAGAGAATTTAGGAAGTTGTGAAGCAAGAGTCAAGGCCAGTCATTCATATTGAAAAGCCACTTTTAACAGCTTGGGTGGGCCTGGAAGTTGGATGGGGTGGAGCCTCAGGGGATCTCCAGGGCAGGACAAACAAGTGTTAGCCTGGTTGATGAAGTCTCAGATATGGTACCTGACTGCTGGCTCTGTGGTTCTGTGAGGCAAGGGCTCAGAAAAAGAATGCTGATCTCTGTTTGCATTTCAGTCTGGGAGAAGGCTATCTCATAGCTCTTGCCTTAATGTCAGACATTTTTTTCCCATATGCTACTGGTACCTTTCAAACTGCTACCCCAGTGATAGAACTTAGAGGAAGTAAGTCTGACTAAGTCCACTTGTGGGTTCTTTAAAAGAGGAACTGCTTGGGACTCTAGATGTTTCTTCCACCAACTCAATCCCTGCTGGTTTTTGCAGCCAGAAGTTATGGGTACTTACCTTCCTGGCACTGGAAACCTGGGCTGAGGGGCCTAGCATGGGGCTGTGACTCTTTGTTTCTAAGATATTACTCCTGAATTTTTATCCACCACATGTGAGTGTGGAACCAGCCCATTCTGTGTCTCTGTGTTTCTACCCCTACGACCAGTGTGGATGCATGTGGATTCTTCAATTCCATAATTGTCAGACTTTCATTCAACTAGATTTCTGACAATTCTGAATGATGGCTATTCTATAGTTTAGTTGTAATTTTTTGTCTTCTACTGAGTTTAACAGCCATAATCCTACAGCAGGCAGTGGCCCAGCAAAAGCAGTTCACTGATGAGGATGAGTTTCAGAAGTCCACACAGTCTAAGTCTACCGCACACCTCAAAATCTGCTGTCTTGGTAACTGAATGAATTACCAGTAAGGGTTAAAAAAAAAAGGCATTTATTTAAAAAAAAAAAGTGTTCAAAACCTCACAGTGGAGTTTTTTTTTTTCAATTTCACCAAGAACTTCCTTTTAAAGAAACTATCCCTGGCTGGTGGTATAACAGATAAGGTGCCGGCCTGAGAACCCAAAGGTTGCTGGTTTAATTCCCAGCCAGGGCACATAACCAGGTTGCAAGTCAGGTCTCTAGCCAAGTTCTTAACTGGAGGCAGGTGAAGGGCCTCCATACATTGATGCTTCTCTCCCTCTCTGCCTCTCTCCCTCTCTCCCTTCCTCTCTCTGAAAATAATAAATAAAATCTTAAATAATAATAAAAAAAAACCACAAAAACTAAATACATATATGAAGGTCATGTAAGCATTCTGTTTTACAGGGTGGAGCAAAATAGGTTTACAGTTGTGAGTATGCAAAACACAGTTTACTCTTGTATTATTATTGTTGTATTATTTTCCACACAAAAAACTGTAAACCTACTTCCGCCCCACCTGTACACCAACAGCCAAATACTAAATAAATTAATAGGCAGCAACTGTCCCAAATAGATTTTTTTTTTTTTTTTTGAAATGTATTTCTGGCAGAGAAGTATCAAACACACAGATAAACAACAGGAAATAACTGAATAGATAAAAACACATAAAATAGAAATCCTACCCTCAACTGGCCATTTTAAATTTGAAAAATTATCTGAAAAAAGGATAATAATATCAAATGAATAGTTAGGTGGTACCTGATGAATTTTCCCCAACTGGAAACTGATGAATAGGAATTCATATCATAGTCAACAAAAGGAGCAGAAGAAAAATCAATGGCATTTACAATACTATGAGCTTAGTTGCAGAAAATTCACTTGAAGAATTGAGAACATAGCTTTGCTTGCAGTATGTTTGGATAAATATTTTGATCTAACACCCAGCCTTGCCAATTGTGCTTTTAATTGGCATTGACCCAGAGCTGCTCTCTGTATGGCTTAAGATAGATCAGAGATAAGAAGCAGCCTGTGGATTGTATCAGTTACATAGATTGTATTTCATTAATTTGATTGTATTTTATTAATTTTATTAACAATAAGGTTTCAAACAAAAATAGGCATTTCTATCTTATTCTGAAAATTCAGAAGACTTGGCAACATTGGGCCTATATTCTCACAAGGCAACAATAGAATGAAGCTTGGATGCACTCTCTCTTTTTCACAGAGCATACAGTCTTTTACATGAATTTTGGACTGAATTTTGTCCAGGAAGAGAGGCCTCATTGGAGACCAATTCTACTAGCCCTCAATATTGGAGTTCAAATCTCCAAACTGCAGAGAAAATAAATGTCTAGTGTTTAAACCACTCAGTCTGTAGCATTTTGTTGTAGCAACTGAAGCTGACTAATACATAACTCATGCTCTGCATGTAACAGTACCTGAGAATTCCTTCCCATGGTCCACCTTCCATATGCATTGGTTTGCCGGCTTCAGGCACATCACAGCCTCATTCCTACTATACTGCTCTAGTTTCGACTTCATGATTGCTTCAGAATGGCTGCCATCTAACTGGAACTTTAATCTTCTACCCTACTCCTGTACCCTCTGGTCTTTACCAGCCACCCAATGCTGAAAGAATGCTCCATCTAAAAGTTAAAATGGGACCATATTACTCTTGCCATGAAACCCTCATTGCCATGCTGGCTCCCAGATTCTTGTTATTTTAGCACTGTGTGGGGTACACGGGTCTTAGTCTTGTGTAGGAAACAAAGCTCAGGTCATCAGAATAAACCCCTGGAAGAGTCACAGCACATGAAAGTACCCATAAAGCCATGCACAGTGTAAAAGTGATATATAAGAAGGGTGAATAGAATTCAATATTGGACACAAGGGAAGTAAATGCTTATTCCCACTGGAGGATGCTGGGCAGGTCTCCTGGAGGAGGCTACCTTGGAAGATGGATCTAGCCTTAGACTAATAGGCATGGAGTAAGTAGGTGCCCTGAAGCAAGTCTGTCCTTCCTGAACCTATAAGTTCTCTGTTCCCCAATGCACATATCCAGATAAAAAAGTGAATAGGGACAGTGAGCAAGATAAATGGCTGTTAAATATAATGGTAGCAGAAGCAAGCATTTGAAGATAGTCTGTAAATCAGGCTTCTGATTCAGAGATTTCTAGCTAAATCCATTTTAAATCCTCACAAAACTAAGAACCTTTCTGTGTCTAATTTAAATATACACAAAAGATAAAAACAATATCTACCTGGTATAATAGTATGTGCTTTACTGTTGATATCACACTTTCTCCCCCAAAGCATGAGCCATTTGATTCACTGTCATTTAAGATATGATGTTGATATACAAGCTACATTAGGCTGTAAGATGTCTTTAAAGAGGAGAGTCTTTCAACATGCATTACAAGAAGTTAGCTTTTTGGAGCTCACCAGTCCATTCTTTAGATCTTATTTCTCAGTTCTCTTCACAGTATTGTTCCACATTTCCTTTTTCCTTTTAAAAACACTTTGCTTAACTACACAATCACATTAAAACAACATTGCATTGACACCACTCTAGACCTTCTTTATTTTATTCGCTTATTTCTTGAAACCACAACCCTCTCCTGAGTTATATTAATCTTATGCATTTGGCTGAAATAATTTCTAATTAATTTATTTTCAGAAAAAATATGTATGTATGGCTATCTGAAAATCTATTTTACCCTCACATACAAATAATGGTTTAATGTGGTATAATATTCTAGGGTCATAATTCTATTTTTCAGACCTCTGTCATATTCTAGAAGTTAGCACTGTGGATGTGAGAACTCTGCTTCTGATCTGATTTGCTGCCCTTTTTAGGCAACCTGCTTGTTTATTTTTCTTTGTTTCTCCCTGAAAAAATAATTTTATCTTAGAATTCAGAGGTTTCATGAGGATACAGCAGCATGGTTTGTGTTGTTTTATCATTCATTCAAACAGTAGGTGAGCCTTTTCAAACCGAAGACTTGTTTTCTAGATCTTAAATAAAAGCCACATTTATTTATAAGCAGAGATCTTACTCAAATCATGTACTAGGTTCTTTCCCTACACACAGCAAAGCACAGAACTTAATCATTATTCTTCCCTACGCGTATCTAACAAAATTTGGGTCAAAAGCCCACATCTTACAGCTTTTATTTTTTCCCCTTAAAATTTAAAAGGCAACAAGTAGTACCAGGAACTCATGAGTTTTTCTTTGATTCTACAGTAGCGTGCATGTAAATGTTTTCCAGTTAACTTGTAGAAGGACTGTTTATACTTGCTACAGCTAAATCTCTAAGAATATACTAGCAAACCATGTAGTTCATTAATTTAAAACGCTGGTGATTTTGTGCCCATTTTCTTGCATGCAGTTAGTACAGCGAACAGCTGTGGGGGTTTACACTAGCTTGCTCCTCAAAGAGGAGCCAACATTCTCAGAGCACCAGGTTGAACTTAATGGAACAGAAGCGCCATATCTTCAGCTATGAAGTTATTCTTGAAAGGGAACAGGCCACACCTACCTACAACTCTGCCGCTGTTCTGTGAGTGGAATTAAGGCTTTGTGGCTAGGCTAAAAGGGTTTATAAATCTTTCATTTGTGTTCTTCAAGTGCAGCTTGACTACTACAGTGGCAGGAAATGAGATGCTCAAGTTAGCTATCTGTGGATTACAAACTGTGGAAATAAATCAATTGAGAAGGTAAGATTCCCCGAGATGCGCATTAATTGGTAATAAGTTAAGCGACTGGCCAATGCGCATTAATTGGTAATAAGTTAAACGACTGGCCAAAATCGCAAAGTGTAGAAACGAGCAAAATCACGGGGTAATGTGTTCTCAGCCAAGTCACAAAAGTCGATATTGTCCAGGTAAGAGTCGGTCTTCACAAGATTTAAGACTGGCAAACTGCCCCGTATCGCGTCTGCGAGCGTCACCCACACAGCTGGGATGGCAGCGGGCCTTCCCTCCCTCCAGAACGTGGATGCGGCGAGAGCCCAGCGGCTGGAGCCAGTGCTCACCCACCCCACCCCCAACTCGCGCGCTCCCGGCGATCCCGGCGCCGACCGCACCTACCCAGGAGCAGGAGCCGGTGCGTCTGCTGGAGGTCCCGCTTATGCTCCCGGAGCATGCGGTCGATGTTCCTGCTAACTTTCCTTGCCTCCCGCTCGGCCTCAAGCTCCTGGGGGCTCAGCTGGTCAGGGCGTCGCCTCCGTTCCTTCCTCGGGTTGGCTTTGGGTCCGGCGCTTGCCGCACTCCCGCCCGCGCCCAGAGGGAGAGGGGTCGGAGCAACATCTCCGCTGACCACTCCAACTGAGGCCGGACCCGGCGGCTCACTCTCCGCGGCCGATTCTGAGGTCGCACACGGGGTGTCCTCTGAGTCCCCGAAGAGCAGCGGCCTCAGACTGTAGCACAGACCCATGTGGGCGCCGCAGCACGTGAGGCTGGTAGGCTCCAGGCTCAGGGAGGGCCCCCTGCTGTTGGGCGGGACGCGGCTGCACCTGGACCCAGGGCAGAAGTGCGAGAGGAGAGGGCCCGAGGCCACAGCCCCTCACTGCCCTGGAGGGCCATTGTGCATTTTCCGCAGGGCACGGGTGGTGGCCTTCAAGGCTGGAGATCACCTGATAAAGCCGAGAGCCCGCCGCGCCCACCGGCAATGGTGATGCTTGCTGATCTTACCGTAAATACCACTGGTCAAGCGGCTCTCTTTACCTTCAGTACTGCTGCAACAGTCGGCTCCCATTACCGTAAATACTGTAGTCTTGGCTAGTGCATCTTACCGGAGATACTGTCGTCCAGTCCATAATTGCCGCAAGTTTCGCCTCCTGGGCTATTCCTCAAAACCGTAATCAGTGTCGCGCTTTTGGGTCTTCAATACCATAAATACTACCTTCCCAAGCCCGGAAGCAGCTTGGGATACTGCCACAGTGGCGTTGGTAGTGCTGTCATCATCTGGAAGGGCCATTACAGCACTTAAAAAACCACCGTGGCTTTGATCTTGGAACTTTGGTAAATAAGGACTGAAAGGCAGGTGAAGGGATAGAGAGGCTGGCTTGAAGATCTTGCATTCCTAAATATATTACCTGCAAAGATCTCTGCACCGCCTCTTCTTTTTCAAGCTCAAGTCATAGGCACATGCACACGTTGGCCCTTTTGAGCCCTACCTTAAAGAACAGATGGATGTAGTTTGCTACGCTAGTTATCAAGTGTTTGCACTTGCATTAGCTTTTGTATAAAATTGCCTGTCAACAATGTGTTAACACAAAAATCTCCAAGTCAAGAGGTCCACGACATCACTTTCCATAATTACCATACATGTTAAAAAATTGAAAATGAACACATGTAATTGCCTTGTACTATTTGTATTTACTAAGACAAGAATATGAAATTGCACTCCGTAGCCCATTTGTTAATTCCCAACACATATAGTGCAGAATGGAGCAAAGATGTATTCAGACCAGTGCCCTCTTTCCCTGCCTTGTACTGACACAAACCAGCCAGAGACCCTCACTTCCAAGATTCTCTCTCCCTCTTACAGACCTTTTGCAACGGATGAAAATTTTAATAGGCTTTAAGAACTCTGCTATAACATGTGTTCCTTAACTTTGGAGCAAAATGACATGGAACATTATAACTGACAGTTAAATATGTCTACTATCAATACCGTAGCCCTGGCTGGTGTGGCTCAGTGGATTGAGCACTAGCCTGTGAACCAAGGGGTTGTTGGTTCAATTCCCAGTCAGGGCACATGCCTGGGTTATGGGCCAGGTCCCCAGTTAGGGGGTGCTCTAGAGGCAACCACACATGATGTTTCTCTACTACTCTTTCTCCCTCCCTTCCCCCTCTCTAAAAATAAATAAAATATAAATAAACAAATACCATCAATACAAGAAATTGGGCTGTTTGATGAAAAATAGCATGTCACACAGTTTAACTGTATCAGTTGGCACGTGGTGTGAACTTTACTTTTGATTAACTTTTTTATTTATTTATTTATTTTAAAAGATTTTATCATTTTTAGAGAGAGGGGAAAGGAGAGAGGCAGAGAGGGAGCGCGAAATCAATATGTGGTTGCCTTTCACCTGCCACCAGCTACTGACCTGGCTGGAGACCTGGCTTGGGAATTGAATCAGCGACCTTTGGGTTTGCATGCCAGCGCCTTATCCGCTGTGCCACCAGCCAGGGGTTGATTAAATTTTTAAATAAATGCATTAGAAATCCACCCTGGCTGTGTGGCTCAGTTGGTTGGCATATCATCCACAGAAAGGCTGCAGGTTCCATCCTGGGTTTAGGCACATACCTAGGTTGTGGGTTTCATTCCACGTAGGAATGCCTAGGGGAGACAACTGATCCATGTTTCTCTCTCCTTTCCTCTCTCACTAAAATCAATAAACATATCCTCAGGTGAGGGTTAAAAAAAAAGAAAGATATTGGATATCCACAATTCATATTTATTTTAAGGCTTTGTTAACAACAAGTGAATATACCATGTAATGTTTTGGATGTTGCATTAACTTGAAGTTTTTTTGCCAGAATTATGCTGTCCTTTTAGATGTTTGAATGTACAGGAGGACTATAGAAAATCTAACTTGGGAAAACAGAAAAAGTTATTAAACATTGCTGTCATTTTCACAGTTCAGTCATGCACCATCCTTCATTTATTCATTCATTTATTTAATATTTATCAAGTAACTACAATGTGGTTTTCTGGTTGGAACTGGGTGAGATAAAAGACATGGGTCTTTGTGAAGTTTATATACTAGTGAGGTGGAAATATGTTCAACCATATAAATGTAAATCAGTATATTAATTATATACTGCAAATTATACAAGTCCCATTAAGAGAAAGAATAGGGCTCTCTGAGGAAAAGGGAAGGTCCAACTTAAATTGAGAAGGGTGGGGTCTTGTATGCAATACAAACAAGGCCTTTCAGAGGAAGACCTGAAGAATATATACCAACTCCTTTACTGTTATTGTTTATTTGCTGGACTCTATCAGCTACTATCACATGAGATAGATAGCATTTTATTTATATATTATAGCCAGCTTAAAATAGAAGTAAATATGGGACAGATATTGAAAGTTAAGTACATTAATAAAATAAAATGTATCTAACTGAGAATTCACTCACATGTGTTTATTTTAAAAAAATAGAAGACAATGTTCTTTATTGACATTCTAAACTAAAAACAAATTCTTAGTATCATATTAAAAGAATCCTAGGTGAAAACATTCTGCCCATTTTTTGCTCACAATTCAGTTAATTTCACACTTCTAATTGCACAATCATTTAAAAAATTAGATTTTTGTAGACTATGTATTGGGTAAATTAGAATAAAGTATTTAAATTTATATATTACTTAGTTAAAATTAATGTTTCTTTTCAATCCAGAATGGCTTTTTTAATTCACAGATCATTGGGTCATGTACGAGGTCTGTTTGGAACAAAGTCTAGCTAGCCTCTGTTTACACAACCAGACCAGTTTGTACAACATCAATATAAATTGGCAGCCAAAAAGAGTGGACTGGAATGAACATGTATGAACAATGACGACTTCACTATTCTAGTCAGTGGGGGCTGTAGAGGACAGTTTAGTGAGCATGTGTATTGTGTTGTCATGGCATTCAAAATGACTGAACAAGTTGAGCAACAAATCTACACCAAATTTTGTGATAAGCTTGAATATTCCTCCAGAGAAGGCCACAGATATGGGTAACTGGTGATTGGCAGCTTGATCAGGCAACACATTTTCTCATGAATCACATCTCATGCAGAATTTTTTTGATAAGACATCAAATCACCCAGGTGACTCAGCCTCCTTACAGCCCAGATTTGGCACCCTGTGACTACTGTTTTTTCCCAAATCTAAAATCACCCTCGAAAGGGAAGAGATTTCAAACCATTGATGAGATTCAGGAAAACACCACAGGGCAGCTGATGCTGATTAGGAGAACTGTGTGAGGTCTCAAGATGCCTACTTTGAAGGGGACTGAGGTGTCATTGACCTATGTACAATGGTTCTTGTATCTTGTATCTTCTTCAATTAATGTTTCTATTTTTAAAATTTTACATGGCTGGATACCTTCTAGACAGACTTCGTATGTAAGGAATTTCTAATATCAAAAAATGATTGCGTATCTGAAAATAGAATGATTATGAGTCTGAAATATATGTAAAATGTAAGAAAATGTTATAAAGCATGGGATGGGTAAAGTTCCAATATTTTATTTAAAGTAGTATAATATTAACTATAAGTAGATTGTGGTAAGTTGCCAATAGAATTTTCTGTAGTAATTGACATGTCCAATATCTGCATTGTCCTTTAAGGTAGCCACTAAGTCACACATATTTATTGAGTACTTGAAATATGGATATTGTGACTAGAGAAAGAAATTTTAATTTCACTTAATTTTAGTTCAATTTTATGTTTAAACCACCACTTATGTCTAGTAAGAACCATTTTGTTCAATGCAGGCCTAGAGTAACCACTAAAAATAATGAAAAGTAGGATACCTAAAAAGTAATAGGAAAATAAAGTTGAAATACCAAAAAAATAAATAAATAAATAAATAAAAAATAAATAAAAAATAAAAATCAAGTAAAGTCAAAGAAAGGAGGAACAGAAACAAATTAAATAGAAAACACATAACAAAATGGTTCACTTAAAGCCAACCATTTTATTTATTTATTTATTTATTTTAAAAAGTTTTTAAAAAAATTTTATTGTTGTTGTATTACATTCATCCCCTTTTTGCTCCCCTCTGTCCCCCTCCCCAGCCAACCATTTTATAATTAAACAAATTGAAAGGCAGAGAATGTATGAATGGATAAAAAAAAGAAAGACCCCACTCACTGCATTCAGTTTATAAAGAACTCACTTTAAATACAGACACAAGCCCTGGCTGGTGGCACAGTGGATAAGGTGCCAGCCTGAGAACCCAAAGGTCACTGGTTTGATTCCCAGCCAGGGCAATGTAACCAGGTCTCCAGCCAGTTCTGTAGCTGGAGGCAGGTGAAAGGCAATCATACATTGATGTTTCTCTCCCTGTCTGCCTCTCTCCTTTCCCCTCTCTCTGAAAAATAGTAAAATCTTAAAATAAATAAATAAATACATACATACAGACACAAATACATTGTTGGTAAAAAAGCGGAAAAATGTATATGATGGTGTATTAGTTTTCTAGTGCTGCAGCAATAAATTACCATAAACTAGTTAGCTTAAAATAACAGATCATTCTCACAGTTCTGGAGTCCAGATGTAGGAAGCAAGGTGTTGGCAGTGCCACATTCTCTCAGAGAATCCCTTCTTGCCTCTTTCATTTTCTGGTGGTTCCTGAAGATAGTTGGCTTATGGCAGCATCACTCCAATCTGCCTTTGTCTTCACTTGCTTTCTTCCCTGTGTCTCTGTGGATCCTTTTCAGTGGTTTATAAAACACTGAAAAGGTAACCCTACCCCCCTTCCAATATGATCTGATCTCATCTCCTTATCTTAATTACAAACTGCAAAGACTCTATCTCCAAATAAGGTCATATTCTGAGGTTCCAGAAGGATATAAAATTTTGGGAGACATTATTTAATGCAATACACATAGGAACATTAATCATGAGTAACTTGGAGTGGCTACATAGACTTCAAAATACAGAGATTTGTTGAAAATAACAGTATTATTTCTCATGATGGAAAGGTCTATACCTTAGGAAGAATAACAAATATAAATGTGTATACAGAGGTTCAAAATACATGAAGTAATCTGACAAGTTAAAGGAGAAGTAAATTCATAATTTTTGAAGTGGAAAAATAAAATTGTCTGTATCCCCAAATAACATAATTGTTTATGTGAAAAATACAAAGGAATAATTTTTTAAATTTAATGTTATTATTTTATTACATTAATCCCATTTCCCATCCTCCTCTCCTCTTCCCCACCCTCCCACTCCCCCACCACAGTCAACCCCACTTATTGTCCATGTCCATGTCATCCATGCAAGTTCCTTCACTAAATTGCTCTCCTTCTTTGCCTCCTTCTCCCCTCTCCCTCTCCCCCTCCCCTCTGCACACTTAAGGTCTGTTCCTTGTATTCATGTCTCTGGTTCTGTTGTACTTGTTTGATTGTTTTCTTCACTAGTGTCCTGTAATGGGTGAGATCATACGGTATTTGTCTTTCACTGAGTGGCTTATTCACAAAGCATGATACTCTCCAGTTCCATTCATGCTGTCCCAAAAGGTAGGAGCTTCTTTCTTTCTGCTATGTAATATTCCATTGTGTAAATGTACCCAAGTTTCTTGATCCATTCATCCACTGATGAGCACTTAGGCTATTTCCAGCACTTGTCTATTGTAAATAGCTCTGCTATGAACATAGGGGTACATAGATTCTTATGAATTGGTGTTGGCAGGGCTTTTCAGGTATAGGCCTAGTGGTGGAGTCACTGGATCAAAAGGCAGTTCAAAAAGGCAGTTTTAGTTTTTTGAGGTAATTCCATACTATTTTCCATAGTGGCTGCACCAGCCTGCATTCCCACCAGAAGTGCTTCAGGGTTCCCTTTTCTTCACTTCCTCACCAGCACTTGTTGATTGTTAATTTGTTAATGATGGCAATTCTGACACGTGTGAGGTAGTATCTTATTGTGGTTTTAATTTACATCTCTTTGATAGCTAGTGATGTTGAGCATTCTTTCATATGCCTTTGAGCCCTTTGTATATCTTCCTTAGAAAGAGAGAGAGAGTCTGTTCAGGTCATTTTCCAACTTTTAAATTGCGCTGTCTGTCTCCCTGGTGTTGAGTTGCCTAAGTTCTTTATATATTTTGGATATCAAACCCTTGTCTGAGGTATCATTGGCAAATATGTTTTCCCATCCAGCTGGTTCCCTTTGAATTTTGCTGGTGTTTTCTTTAGCTGAACAGAAACTTTTCAGTTTGATATAGTCCCATTTGTTCATTTGTTCTTTTATTTCCTTTGCCCTTGTTGAAGTATCAGTAAACATATTTCTGCATAGAATATCTAAAATTTGACTGCCTATATTTTTCTCCAGGACCTTTCTGGTGGCACTGCTTATGTTTAAGTCCTTTATCCATCTTGAGTTTATTCTGGTGTATGGTGTAAGTTGGTGGTCTAGTTTTATCTTTTTGCATGTTGCTGTCCAGTTCTCCCAACACCACTTGTTGAAGAGACTTTTTCTTCCATTTTATGTTCTTCCCCACTTTGTTGAATATTAATTGACCATAGAGTCCTGGGTTTATTTCTGGGCTCTCTATTCTGTTCCATTGATCTATATGGCCTATATGTCTATTCTCATGCCAGTACCAGACTGTTTTGATTACAGTAGCCTTGTAGTATGGTTTGATGTCCGGTATTGTGATTGCTCCTACCTTGTTCTTCTTTCTCAAGAATGCTGTGGCAATTTGTGGTCACTTTTGGTTCCCTATAAATTTTTGAAGTATTTTTTTCTATCTCTGTGAAATATGTCATTGGTATTTTAATTGGGATTGCATTGAATCTATAGATTGCTTTGGGTAGTATGGACATTTTAATGATGTTAATTCTTTTCACCTATGAACATGGTATATGCTTCCATTTATTTGTATCTTCCTTAATTTCTTTCTTTAGTGTTCTGTAATTTTCTGAGTACAGGTCTTTTACCTTCTTGGTTAAGTTTATTCCTATGTACTTAATTTTTTTTGTTGCTATGGTAAATGGGATTTGTTTTCTAGCTTTTATCTCTGATGCTTCATTATTGGTATACAAAAATGGGTTTGATTTCTGGATATGGACTTTATATCCAGCCATTTTGCTAAATTTGCTTATTATGCCAAGTAGATTTTTGGTGGAGTCTATCAAGTTTTGTATGTACGCTATCATGTCATCTGTGAATAATGACAGTTTGACTTCCTCCTTTCCAATTTGGATATATTTGAATCCTTTTTCTTCTCTGATAGCTATGGCTAGAACTTCCAAAATTATTGTGTTTCATGTTGGCCATTCAGCTCTCTTAAAACCTCCTCATTCTTGTTCAGTGTTTTTTCATTTTGTTGCATCGTCTTGGAATATTTTTCTATGTTGTCCTCCAGCTCTCTGATCCTATCCTCTGCATCCTTTAACCTGCTATTGATTCCTTCTACTGTAGTCTTCAATTTGGAAATTGTGTTCTTCATTTCCTCCTGACTTTTATTGATAGTTTCTATGTTCTTTTTAATACCAGTGTAGTTCTCAGTAAGTTCCTTGTTTCTTCCCTGGAGTTCTTCATTGTTGGGGGCCACCTGGGAAAAATGTAGAAACTTGGAGTCCCATATGGGCCAGGCTAAACCTGTAAGTCCCGACTGGAAGACTGGTAATGCTGGATACATACATGTTTCCATGTTAGAACCAGTGGCTTTGGGGGAAGGGGACTAGGTAATGGGAAAATGCTTTAGTTACTGTGAAGCCCAGCCTGTTTTCTCATCTTGCCTGATTCTTTGTTATATCAACTGCAGAAGTTTTAAAAATATGAATGCACATCCTGACCTGAGTGAAATCTCCCTGTCCCATCACTTGTTATTCTGTTTCCCTGTGATTAGCATTGATTAGCATTGATTGACAACCTACATGCCTTCAAGTTTACCTCTTTCGGTAAAAGACCTTTGGGAACAAAGAACTGGGACTTCGGCCTTGAGCCACTGGCCAGATCTTCTTCCCCTTACACAAGGATGTTTGGGATGGTGTTATTTCATCTGTAGCACCAAGGGATTTACTGTGGGTTAGGGTCTCCACACTTTATAGTTCCCCTGGAATTGTTTGAAGTTTTCTTTGAGCCTATTGAGCTCATTGAACTTTTCTATCATCATTGTTTTGAATTTCATATCTGATAGTTTGCTTGCCTCTGTTTCATTTAGCATTATTTCTCAGGATTCTTCCTTTCCTTTCAGTGATGGGCTGTTTCTTTTTCTCCCCATTTTAAGATTTCTCTTCTTGTTTGCTTTTGCTTTATAGATTGGCTTTTTTGAGTTCCTGTCTTTGTGGTCATGACCCTCTGTTGTGTATATGTATGTGCACTGTCTTTACTTCCTGGATTCACCTCTGGTGACATCAGATCATTCCATAGTGTGGGCCTAGTCAGCTCGTTGGAGCCAACCAGAGATCCACTGTTTTTGTCTGTGTCCTTCAGTTTTTAATCCAATTGATCTGTGCTCGGCTATCAGGTGCAGGTACTGCTGGGCAGGACCAATTAGCTCTGTTGTAAATAAATCAATCTGTGATCAGTGATCACCTTAGTCACCACAGGGCAAGGCCAGGTAATTAAGTTGTAATCCAATCAGACTTTGATCAGCTACCAGGCTCACACATCACTAGGCTGGACAGATTGATTCCATTGTAATCCTATAGTTCTGCAAACCACTGTCAGGCTCTGATGCAACCTGGTGGGACAGACTGATTCAGTTGTAAATCAATGAATCTGTGATCAGCTGCCAGGTTCAGGCCCCTCTGGACTAGACAGCAAGATTCAATTGTAATCCAATGAATCTATGACCAGCTGTCAGGCTCAGGCACCACTGAGCTAGACAGAAAGATTCAATTATAATCCAATGAGTCTGACCAGCTGCAAGCCTCAGGTGCTGCTGGGCAGGACAGACAGTTTCCCTAAGGAATAATCTTAAGAGCATTCTAGAACTAATTCATGAGTTTAGCCAGGGCTCAGGATATTCAGTAAATACACAAAAATAAACATATTATTATATACTAATAGCATCAACGACAATATAATTGGAACACAAAATTTAAAAATTCTGTCTATAGTATAATCCAAAACCATAAAATACTTAAACATAAATTTGGTAAAGATGTGGAAAATTCTATACTCAGCACTCTGAAACATGGTTGAGAGAAATTAAAGTAGACCTAAAGAAATGGAAAGATATTACATGATTCAAAAGTGTTATGATGCCCATTTGTCTCAAATTAATTTATATATTTAATGCAGTTTAAGTTGTCATCTCAGAAGCCATTTTCATAGAAGGTGATAAGCTAATTCTAAACTTTATATGAAAGTGCAAATGACAGATCATTCAAAAGAATCTTGGTAAAGAAGACCAAACAAAGCTGGCATACTACTTATCTTCAAAACTCACTGTAGGGTCACCATTATTAAAACAGCATGGTACATAACAACAGGCAAATAGATCAATGAAATGTAGTACTAAGAGCAGAAATAGACTCACACTTACATGGCCTGTTGGGTTTCAACAAAGGTGCAAAAATATTTAATTAAAGTTTTTTCAATAAATATTGATGGAACAAATGGATATCCATATTGGGAAAAAATGGGCTTTGTTTCCTACCTCACACCATTTACAAAGAAGAACTATGGATTAAACATAGACTTAACTATAATATCTAAAGCCATAAAGCTTTTAGAAGAAAATGTAAGTGTATATCTTGTGATATAGGGCTAGATGAAGATTTCATTGGCTCGCAGGACTCAGGAAAATTAACTATGAAAGAAAAAAGATAAATTTGACTTGATAAAATTAAAAATCATTAATCAAAATACTATTTAAAAAAGTCGCTGGTTCAATTCCAAGTCAGGGCACATAACCAGGTTGCAAGCCAGGTCTCCAGCCAGCTCCGTAGCTGGAGGCAGGTGAAAGTCAACCGTACATTGATGTCTTTCTCCATGCCTCTCTCCCTTCTCCTCTCTCTAAAAATAATAAATAAAATATTTAAAAAATACTATTAAAATGAACAGAAGATATTTGAAATATATATATATTTGAGTTCTTGCTCAATTTGAATTCCTTCCCACAAACCAGCAAAAATAAGACAATTCAAAAATATGTGAAATGTGGGAGTTAAGATGGCGACAGAGTAGAGAGCAGTGCTGATGGTGTTCTTGAGTACCAAAGCAGCTAGAGGACAAGATAGGGAGCGTGAGACATCTTCAGGACCCTAAAAATTGGAGCAGTCAGCATCTGGACACAGGGGAGCACAGCCCAGAGGCAGAGGAGGCCAGCAGGACAGCAGGACAGTAGGTGAGGCGTTCCCACCAGACCGGCCTGCGGCCCGAGGTCGGCTCTGGACAGTGGCGGCTCTGCCCAGAGGGGGCGCGTTTGACTGAGGACAGCTCTAGGCTCCCTGGCGACTAGAAGTCTGAGCAGTGAAGTGCGGGCAGCGAGGGCAAACGCCGTAGGGAACACAGAATTGAACTTTTGCAGGGGAGGGACTGTGTGAGAGACTCGCTCCAGCAACAGAGAGAGGAAGTTCCTCATGGGGCTAGAGGCGGAGGAGAAGAGTCCTGTGGGGAGCCGGAGTGGGGGAGCGGGGAAGTGCACTGGCTGGGGTGGCGAGAGGGCCAAAAACGGTGCTGTTGGGCCACTGGGGAAACAGCAGCTTGAAGCCCCTGCGGGGGTGGGGGGGGGGAGGCCCAGCCCTGCGTAGCCACACAGGCCCCCAGGCTCCGCAGAAACTCCAAATGGCGAGCCAGGAACTAGTAGCGGGGGTAACTGACCCGCCATTGCCAGAGACAAAGGCTGCACCACCCACGCCTGGGAGGGGCTCATCACAGAGGCCGCGTAAAGGACTTCTCGGAGAGCTGGTTGGCTTGGAGGATTGGTGAGCACCTCGGGGGGGCGGGGCAGTGTAGGCGGACCCCGGGCAGAGTTGACAGACAGGGGCGGCCTCCTAATGGAACTGCGGGGGTGTGGCCAGTTGTCACAGGGACCAGCAAAGTTGCAGACTGCCATGCAGGGGTGCTGGGTGCTCGTCAGGGGAAGGAACCTCCACCAGGAGGGGACACCCTGCGGGCTCCAGAATACAGGCAGCCCTAAAACCCAGCCAGGCTGCCAAAGGCCCAGCCTACCTGGGGGCGGACACTCAGAATCAGCCCTGACTGGGACAATCAGAGGCCCTGCCATGTGCCAAGACTGGCTAGAATATAGACTATAGACTGTAAAGTCCTGACCAAGAAAAAGAGGCAGCCACAGGAAAGGGATTGCTGCTAATCTCAAGCATCTGAGTTATACCTAGAGCAATATGAACTATTAATCCCCAACATATCCTTTGCAAAAGTTACTTCTCACATATTATTAATACCCCCCATACCTCAACCCACCTAAATACCCAAGACCCTCCCCCTACTCTTGAATTAGTCTACTCACTCTGTGGCAACAACGCATTCCCAGTCCTCGATCTAAGTATTCCTCCCTTTCCCAGCCACCTAAACCCTTTCTTTATTCTTTTCTTCCTTCCTCTTTCTTTTCTTTCTTTCTTTCTTTCTTTTTTTCTTTTCCTTTCCTTCCTGGTAAAGCCCACAGTTTCTGGCTCCACCTGGACCAATCAGAAATCATAAAGGGGGAACAGACATCTAAACCCTTTCTTTATTAATACTGATTTTTCTTTGTCTTGTGACTTTCTCCCTTTTTCTATTTATTTTTCTTTCTTTCTTCTTTCTTTTCTCCCTGATAAAGCCCACTGGTCCTGGCTCTGCCTGGACCAAACAGAGACCATAAAGGGTGAACAGATGCCTAAACCCTTTTTTTTCTTTTTTTAAAGATTTTATTTTATTATTTTTAGAAAGAGGGGAAGGGAGAGAGGCAGAGAGGGAGAGAGACATCAATGTATGGTTGTGTTTCACCTGCCTTCAGCCACAGCCCTGACTGGAGACCTGGTTTGCAACCTGGTTATGTGCCCTGGATGGAAATCGAACCTGCGATCTTTGGGTTTGCAGGCCGGCGCCTTATCCACTGTGCTACCAGCCAGGGCTAAACCCTTTTTTATTAATATCGATTTCTCTTTGTCTTGTGACTTTCTCCCTTTTCTTTCTTTCTTTCTTTTTTTTTCTTTCTTTTTTTCCCTCTGATAAAAGCCCTCAGGTACAGACTCCTTCTGGACCAGTCAGGGATTATTAAAGGTGAACAGCCAACTAAACCCTTTCTTCTTATTATTATTATCATTTTTATTTCTTTTTTTCTTTTTTCTTTTTTGTTTTGTTTTGTTTTTTGTTTGTTTGTTTTTGATTTTGTTTTTTCTGCTAAAAGCCCACAGGCCGAGAATACAACTAGACAGCCCAAATAAAGGACACACCAATAACAGCAAGTGGAGAAAATCTGGGAGATGGCAACATTGAACTCCACAAATCTCCTATCACAGAAGGGTGCTCAACTAAGGCAAGGAAACAAAGCAGGCTAACCCAAGGAAAGAACAAAAATAAATAAATAAATAAAAAGCAAGCAAGAACAGACACCCAAAATGGGGAAAAAAAGAATCAGCCCATCACCAAAAGGAAAGGAAGAATCCCTAGAAAGAACACAAAATGAAACAGAGGCACCTGGAATATCAGATAAAGAATTCAAAAGAATGATGATAGTGAAGCTCAGTGAGCTCAGCCACATCAAAGAAAACTGTAAAAAACTCCAGGAGAACTACAAAGAACTCCAGGGAAACTACAAAGAACTCCAGGGAAGTTACAAGGAACTTACTGAGAACTACAACAGCATGAAAAAGGACATGGAAACTATCAATAAGTGCCAGAAGGGAATGAAGAATACAATTTCTGAATTGAAGAATACAGTAGAAGGAATCAACAGTAGGCTAGAGGAAGCAGAGGACCAGATCAGCGAGTTGGAGGATAATGTAGACAAATACTCCATGACAGTACAAGAGAATCAAAAAAGGCTGAACAAGACTGAAGAGGGGTTAAGAGAGCTGCAGGACAACATGAAATGTAACAACATCCGTATCATAGGGATACCAGAAGGAGAAGAGAAACAAGGAATGGAAAACCTGTTCAAAAAAGTCATGATAGAAAATTTCCCTAACATGATGAGTGAAAACATTAATCCAGTTCAG
>PVIW01011336.1:0-38195 GCA_004026585.1 Noctilio leporinus
TGCAAATTAAAACTGCATTAAGATACCACCTCACACCTGTCAGAATGGCAATCATCAGCAAATCAACAAACAACAAGTGTTGGTGAGGATGCGGGGCAAAGGGAACCCTCATCCACTGTTGGTGGGAATGCAGGCTGGTGCAGCCACTGTGGAAAACAGTATGGGGTTTCCTTAAAAAACTAAAAATGGAACTGCCTTTGGATGCAGCAATTCCACTACTTGGACTATACCCAAAGAATCCTGAAACACCAATTTATAAGAACCTATGCACACCTACGTTCATAGCGGCACTATTTACAATAGCCAAGTGCTGGAAACAGCCTAAGTGCCCATCAGTGGATGATTGGATCAAAGAACTCTGGTACATTTACACAATGGAATTCTACATAGCAGAAAGAAAGAAGGAACTTGTACACTTTGCAACAACATGGATGGAACTGGAGAGTATTATGCTCAGTGAAGTAAGCCAGTCAGTGAGGGACAAATATCATATGATCTCACCCATTACGGGACAATGATGAGCAAAACTAACAACAAGCAAAACAGAAGCAAGTATATGAATACGAGGAATAGGCCTTCAGTGGTCAAGGGCAATGGGGTTGTGGGGAGGGGGGAGGTAGAGGCAAAGAAGGGGATCAGCTTAGATAAGAACCTAGTATAAAGGAACCATGGACATGGACAACAGGTGGGATTGACTTTGGGGGGAATGGTTGGGTGGGGAGGGGGACAGAGGGGAGCAAAAACGGGATGGATGTAATACAACAACAATAAAATTAAAAAAAAAAAGAATAGACCTTCTTTTTCTAATTATTGCATTAGAACGTATAATTTACTTATCACCTTAATTCTCATATTAGTTATTCTTTTTTCAGCATTGAGATACCTTATTTTTAGTTACAAAAAGAACATCAGAAAATTACATACCCAGCTTTTGTGAACACATATATTTTGTTTTTAATGGTAATCTTGAACGTTAAAAGCAGTTTCTATTTAATGTAGTCATGGAATTTCTCAATACTTGAGAGCAATAATGTTATAGTAGGAGGAAAGGGAGTAGGTCTTTGGACCAAGGTCCATTATAAATCACCAAATATCTTTTATAGAACTAGAAATGTGAAGACTAATTTACACATCAGGACAATAAAGAAGACACTATAGGCCACCATTTGGGAAAATAAGGGCATTTTAAAAAGAAATATATAAAGAAAATATCTCAAGAAAAATTGTTTCCAAGACTCCATTTTAAAGTAGTGACTTGTGTATTTGTCTACAGAGAGGAAAAATGTGAAAAGTATTCTATGAAAAAGATATGAAAGAAAGTACTATGTTTGGAAAGCATGTGCAAAATGATCAAATCTACTTTTTTCCTTTTCATCTTTGCTTTTATTTGTCCTTATTTTCTTTTTTACGTGTTTAATTTGACATCTTTATTTTCTTTGGAGAAGTGTCTGTTCAAATATTTTGCTCATTTCTTTGTTTTTAAAATTGTCCTTATTTTCTCAAATTAAAAACTTAAATATTTTTAGATTCTTAAAAATATATATTTTATTGGTTTTGCTATTATAGCTGTTCCAAGTTTTCCCATTTGCCACCCTCCACCCTGGTACCCCCTATTTCCTCCAGCAATGCCCCACTTAGTTCATGTCCATGTGCCATGCATATAAGTTCTTTGGCTTCTTCATTTCCTTTAATTTCTTAATATCCTCTTGTCCAGTATGGGGGTCTTCATTGCTAGAAATTTCTACTTCTATCTATTTGAAAGGAATCTCATCTAATTTAAATGCTAATATGAAAATATATATTTCCTATGTACATGAATAATATAGTTTAATAGTTGGTAACTTCCATTCCAGATTAGTCATCACTCTCAGCATCTTTTCTAACATAAAGATTGACTAATTTCTTAACACACCAACTACCAGTTAGTTGATATTTAAAACATAGATTACTGATAAAATCTATATATTTTATGCCCACAAACAAGCATACATTTTGTAACAGTGAATAAGAAAGAAGCATGTATTCTACATATTATACATCTACATTTTCATACTTTTATTTCCTTAACTACATTTATTTTTCTAAGAGTTATTGCAACTTGATTTTCCCAATTTAGGAAATAATTCCAATCTAAGAAAACTTAATCTGCAGTAATGCAGATACAACAAAAGTACAAAATTATATGTTATTTAGCAAAATCAATCTTAAAGCAAGATTATTTTAAAGCATTTATATGTTCTTATCCATTCAGCTACCCTATGTCTTTTGATTGGTGTATTTAATCCACTTACATTTAAGGCTATTTTTGATAGGTACTTATTTAATCATCATTTTTTTTCCTTTGTACCCATGTTCCTCTCTGCATCTCTGTTCCTTCATCTTCTTAAAGCAGACCCTTTAGCATCTCTTGCAATGCTGGTTTGGTGGAGATGTATTCTTTTAGCCTTCTTTTGTCTGGGAAACTTCTTATGTCACCTTCCATTTTGAATGAGAGCCTTGCTGGGTAGAGTAGTCTTGGTTGTAGACTTTTTTTTTTCCATTACTTGGAATATTTCTTGCCATTCCCTTCTGGCTTATGGTATTTCTGTTGAGAAATCAGCTGATAACCTTATTGGAACCCTCTTGTATGTTATTAGCTATTTCTCTCTTGATGCTTTTAGGATTCTCTCTTTGTCCTTGAAATGTGCCATTTTAATTATGATGTGTCTTGGAATAGGCCTATTTAGGTTCATTTTCCTTGGGACCCTCTGTGCTTCTTGAACTTGCATGACTTTTCCTCTTCTTGTATTAGGGAAGTTTTCTGTCATGACTTTTCCTAACAGGTTTTCTATCACTTGTTCCTCTGCTTCTCCTTCTGGTACTCTTATGATATGGATATTACAGTTCATGCTGTTCTCCAGCTCTCTTAAAACCTCTTCATTCTTTTTCAGCCTTTTTTGTTTTGTTTTGCTGTACTGTCTGGGAATTTTTTTCTGTTGTCCTCCAGCTCACTGATCCTATCCTCTGCTTTCTGTAACCTGCTTTTGATTCCTGTGTTCCTCAGTTTTGAAATTCTATTCTTCATTTCCTCCTTGTCCTTATTGATAGTTTTTTTTTTTTTACTGTCATTTTTAATGCTGGTGTAGTTTTCAGTAAGTTTCTTGTATCTTCCCTGAAGTTTTTTTGATCTTGCTGAACTCATTGAGCTTCTCTATAATCATTATTTTGAATTCCATATCTGATAGTGTGCTTGCCTCTATTTCATTTGGCAGCCTTTTTGTGGATTCCTCCTTTCCTTTTGATGGAGTGTTGTTTCTTTGCTAATTTAGGTGACTTCTTATTTGTTTCTGCTTCTTAGATTGATCTTCTTTGACTTCCTGTCTTTGTGGTATGACCTTCTGCAATGTAGAGGTGCACTCTCTTTACTTCCTGCTTTCATCCCTGGTGACACCAGCTCATGTCACATGGGCCTGGTCAGTCTGTTGGAGACTACTAGAGACCCACTGTCTGTCTGTCTCCTTGAGTTGATAACCCAGTTAATCTGTGATCAGCCATTATGTTTAGGCACCGCTGTCCATGGCTATCACTTCCCCTCAGGCTGCTGCCACTTGGGGAGGAATGGTCTGCCTGAGGCATGCTGATGGTTCAGCACTAGGACCTCTTCAGCTGCTCCCTCATTTCTCTCCTCAAAGCCACCACACAAACTCTCCTTTAGCATTTCTAGTCCATTCTTCCCTCCCTCTGCTGGAGAACAGAGTAAGTGGGTGCCAATGTATTTTTTTTCTCTCTCTCTTTTTTTGGTACCTTTAATAACTTCTTGCCTCCTTCAAGCTTTCAAAACCTGGCATATTTTTGCTTTTCACAGCTGGGTGCTATTTTACTTTTAGTTTTGTTGCTATAGGCTGGGAAGCCCAGATGGGTTAGACCATGCCCTTCTCAGGTGGAACCCCTGGCTGTTGAGATGTTTTTCTGTCCCTTCAGCTGCCACCAGTGGGAGCCCAGCCAGCCTTCTTGTGTCTGTGCATTTCCAACCAGTCACAATGTGATGAAGCTGCTTCTTCTGTCCACAGTTATAAGGTTTCTCTCCAACTGGCATTCTATTGGTTATTCTGGATGATTTCTACCCAATTAAGTTGTAATTCCAAATTGGTCCTGGGAGGAGATTGGTGTAACTTCACTTACACCTCCACCATCTTGGTTCTCTTCTCAGAATTTCTTAATTGTATATTACCCCAGAGTGACACAGGACCTATTTTATTTAAGTTTTGTGTTTGTTAACTTAAAAGCTAAATTATCTAATCAATTTCACTGTAATTTCTTATTTCAGAATCACACTCTGCATATAGTAGTGTGAGTTTTAAAAAATGAACAAAAACAATATAATGTAAATGAATGTATATGTATTTTGTACATATAACATATATGCTCATATATTCACACAGTTGATTGTATTGTATATAGTTAAATTTAGTTGATAATATCAGAACTGATGATTTTATGTAGTTATATTAATAACCTTTTTGACTCTTCTCATTGATCTAAAACTTATTGCAATTTCTAAATATTATTTTCTATCTACAAATTATAAAGAATATTGGCATCAAAATTAAAGTTCTTATGTTCATCAAAGAATAAACATTAAAATATCATTGGAATACCTTCAAATATCTTTTTTCTTTCATAGTATGGGAAGGTTCTCATGTATTAAATCATTTATTAGAATAAATGTTATGTATTTTAAAGGTGACAAACTCTGAAATGCAGTGACTTTCATAATGATCACAAATCAGTTATTTGAGCACTAAAAAATATTGCTGCCAGTGGAAGCCCTTATTGTATTTTAATTGTAAAAATAAATAAATAATATGCTGCATTCCATAAATGTTAAAAATAAATATTTAAATACTTATTTCATTATAGTTTTTTTGTTTTGCATTATGAACCCACATAGTTGTTCTTCCTCTGCAATTTCCAGTCAGTAGAAGTTCATCTACAGGGATATTGACATATTGGCAGCCTAGCTGTCAGATTGAAGAAAGATATTTTATAATGCTGGCAATTGCCAGTGAATTATGTTACATATTCTTTTTTCTTCTCTTCCTTCACTTAATTACTTAATAGCACTTTTCTACTAACACCTCTCTTCCTTCCAGAATAATTGAACTAATATTCTGAGAATTTATAGGTCTCCCACAGAATTCCGAAATTTCTTTTTAATGGTCAAAAATGTCATCTTGATCGAAAATGTCATCTGCAAAATCCTTAATTTAAAAAGTCATCTATGGGTTTTAGACTCTCGGAACACCTTTATTTATTTTGACTATTATGGATATAATAAATCATTCTAAAATAATGTTGACATTTATGCTTTTCTCTACGTGGCAATTTAACAACCTGTTTCATATACTGCTGCTCAAGTTAAGGGTTTGCTATCACACTTTCCAGCTTAGTTTTCCCAATCATAGTAGGCAGAGGTAATGTCAACTGCAGAAGTGTCAAGAGAGAGAAGATGAATAATGTATTTATTTTTATGGGCAATTTTAGACTCCCTGCCATTGAACACACTTTTCTGAATGGCTCTCATAGCTCAGTTTTTGCTTCTTACTTCTTTCTTTGGGCCACATTAAGCCTTTTATTTTTTATTTATTTTTTTGCTGTAGGTATGGATTTTGACTTGATTTAATTCTGCTTTCTCTCCCAACTAGCAGGTACATGGAGTATATCAGTAAGAAAGATATCATAATTTAAATCAAATACTGTGATTTAAAGAATATTTTTATGATGAGTTCTGGTCCTGTGTATTTTATATGCTACCATAACCATGCTGATGTAAGAGATTAGACATTTCCATCAATTCAGTTCACACACACATGCAAAACACTTTACTAACATTTCTTTTATGTTGAATTTATTGTTTAGCTCTTTGGCCTACCAGGTTTTTTGGTTTTTGATTTTTAATTACACTGAACCATTCAACACGTAAAAAGAAAAAAAATGTCCTTCCAGGTCAAAAACAAAATTCAAGCATTACAGTGAATTTCTGCTTTAATTATCATGGCTCTAAATCACATGTGCAAATGATCATACATTTCAACTTATAAATATTCCCTCTTGACTTCTAATCATTTTTGACTCTTGAAAACATTGTTAACACTACTGCTCATATTTTTCTATATTAATTCATTAGGTGAGCCTTTTTAGCACTTGGCCTTTTTGCCATGTCCTAACCATTAAGGCACCAACTTTGAAATTTTGCAGAGATGAAGTGGGATAGTGACCTTCTTGTGCCTTATTTTCTGGTATGAAATATATGTATGAATTACAAAGGATAATCTTAATCTTGGACACCATAGCCAGAAAACCCACCTCTGGCTTTGGGAGGATCTTTATCAGCTAGCATCCCAGCCCCAGGTAATGGAAGAACGGCAAACATAGCCACGCTTAGGGTATCCCTGCCATACTTGCAACCAGACAACCATAAAGAGAATCATAACACTTTCTGGAAAAGCAAGAGAATCTTTACTTTTGAAATTCCATTCAATTTCCCTGGTGCTCATATTTTACTTTGTTTTACACAGTCTTGGAATGTAGCCTTGCTGTGTAATTGTAATTAAATTTTAATTTACAGGCAAAATGGAAAATATGCTGATTTGTCTCCATTTTGAGATTAGTGCCTTTTCTGGTACAGCACCAGATTGCCTAGGCAGCATGGAATACATGCACACCATTGACCCTATTTTCAGAGAATGAATTTTCACTTATATGTAGACAATTATGACTACAGCTTTTCTGGTTATTTTACATATATTCAATACAAGAGCTATATTAGTACCTTTCATCATTTTCTTAGTGTTCCCCAAGTTTCCTATTCTAGGGCTCCCAGTATGGGCTGGTGGGAATAAAATAGAAAAAAAGGGCCTGACAGACCTTAGTAACACTTCCTATTGTCATTCAGACAGACTTGCAAAGGTCCCCAGGGAACTTTTTTGAAACACACTGGAACATTTTCTCTGAAGAAAATGGAATTCAATAGTTGGGATGAAATAAATTTTCTTTGGGAAGGTGTTAATATTATGTAGTATGTTTTTTAATGTAGATAAGACTTTCAGTTGGTGCAATGTTCCTGGTTAAAAGTGTTTATAAATGATTGGATATAACTGCCTTGAATATCTGCATGACTTCAAGGACTATCAGCTGGCAGAACAGTAGATACCCGGGCAAAGGGAGTACCCACAGTTCATCAGAAAATGTTATTCCATTGTTTTAATGCATGCAACTACAAAGGAATCCTTACTCAAAAAGAGTTTATTTTACTTGCTACTAAAGATGCCAACATACTTAAAAACAAACAAACAAACAAACAAAAAAACCTGTCTAGCTCTTGTTCTCTCTATAACCTAATATTAAAATTGCATCTTTCTGTCTAGTGTCTCAAATTTTGTTGAAGTTAGGGAAAATATTTTTTTCTGTTCTATTTCCTTATATATTCTGAGTATAAATGTCAAGTGATCTTTTTATCTTTCATAGGCATATTTTAAATGTATACCTGGCAGTAAAGCTATGTCCATTCTTTTTAAATGTAAATGTTGAAGGCTGAACTAGGAAATATTGCATACTTGAAATATAATTGCTAATTGCAAAATGCAAGCTAGAAGGTAGCTGATATTTTATTAAACACATTTACCCTACTGTGGAAGATATTAAAAACTGTTTTCCAGAGGTAAACAAATTAATTACAACTTGGATAATTAACGAAAACATATAATGTTTTAAATAACTGTATAGATTTAGAAGATATTTATAAAGTTTGCTTAGTCCTAGAGACATTTATTTCAAGGAAGTATTTGATTAGTGACTTCTTATAAACTAAGGTAATAATTTAATTTTTATCAACCAACATAAAAAAAGATGAAGATAAATGGCCACTACTTTTTAAAACAGAAATAGCCACTACTGTTTTTAAAGGGAAAAACAGAACCCAGGTACAAAGAATGTGTTTCTTAATAAGACACTATTATATCACTCATTGCTATATAGGTCCTCAGGAAACCAGGCAGAAGAAAAGCATGCTGATTTACTTCATTTTTGGTACTTATCTGTTTACATTTCTGAATTTTTTGGTCATTCTGGCTTTTTATTTTCCTTAACTTTATGGCTGTGTGAACTATTTTTGAAGATTATCTTGACATATCAGAATGCCACCTTTCCTGCCTTGTTATGTTTTCTCTAGGAAAACACAGGGGTTCTTAACCACACTGCCTCCTTTATTGAAGCTTCTCCAATGAATTGAACTCTCCAGGAACCTTCAAATAACAATGAGTAATGTTTATGCAATTTTACAGGGCTGCATGTATTGTGAAGCCTTCAAGATCAGACTGTTGAAGTGGATAGGTAATAATATAGGAATATATCTGCTGTGCTTTGTTTGAGAATATTGTTGCACATTACAAAGCTTTATCTAGAGCATTGGATTCAGGATGACCATAAAGGGAAAATACTACAGAATGAATTTTAAGTCTCTGTATAATTTGGCTTGCATGAATGTGAGTATATGAACATGTGTATGTCTGTGGTAGGATCCAATGCAAGAATTTTTTAACTAAATGCTTTCTCTAATGTGACAAAGAATTTGTTATAGTCAAATCCCTTGATAAACAAATTTCTTCACATTCCCATTGAAATTTATTTAGTTTGGTGCTGTCCAAAAGAACCTTATGCAATAATAAAAATGTCTATATCTGTGCTGTTTATTAGTGTAGCCACTAGCTGCATGTGGTTTTTGCATACTTGAAATGGGCTAGTGTGATCATAATTTTTAACTTTTATTTCATTTTAATTAAGTTAAATTAATTAACCACATATAACTTGTGGATACTTTATTGTACAACACAGGCTGGGTTTATTATGAATGCAACTTAATGATTACAAATCAACATTTTGTTCAATGTATACAGCAACCAAGTATAGTATCTTCAGAGACCCAAAGCTAAAAGAAGAAATTAAATTCTTTCCCTAAATCCACTGTATGTACTCTTGATACATGAACAGAATGAGCAAAACCTGTGATCAATTAAGAGCACATGTAGAAGTCATCCTAGATAGCACTTCAGAGCATAGGCTTTAGAATGGAACAGACTTCAGTTAAAATCTTATCTCTGACCCCCTTGCCATGATACCCTAGAAAAAGTATTTCAGTTTCTTTGAATCTGTTTTCTAAGTTGTAATTGGGCTAATATTGAAACTGTCTATAATGGGCTTATCACTCAACACAGAGAAGTGATGATGGTGATGATGATCCTATTCATGATAGTGTTACCCTCATATCACTTCAATTAAAAATGGAATTCGACATTCCCCACTTGGGAAAATGAAAGCTCAAAATTATTATTTTAAGAATACTTAGCTAATCAAAAATTTGAATTATAAATCTCATTCTAAAGACCTATTCTTTGCTTCCTGGCACATTACCTCCTTTGGTAGTAAACTGTTAGACTTTCAGTTAAAAGCCTAAACTACTCATTCTCACCCTAAAGGAGGTATCTCACCCTAAAGGAGATATGCAAGTCACATTTAAGTATAAAACTACTAAGCAGGATCTTAAGCTGGACCTTTAAATTAAGGGGGGAAATCAAGGCAGGAAGAAAGAGAAAGTAGGAAAGAAGGAAAGAAAGAAAAAGAAAGAAGGAAAGAAAGAAAAAGAAAGAAAGAAAGAAAGAAAGCAAGAAAGAAAGAAAGCAAGAAAGAAAGAAGGAAAGAAAGAAAAAGAAAGAAAGAAAGAAAAAGAAAGAAAGAAAGGAAGGAAGAAAAGGAAGGAAGGAAGGAAGGAAGGAAGGAAGGAAGGAAGGAAGGAAGGAAGGAAAGAAAGAAAGAAAAAGAAAAAGAAAGAAAGAGGGAGAGAGGAAGGGAGGGAGGAAGGAAGGGAGGGAGGGAGGAAGGAAGAATAAAGGAAGGAAGGAAGGAAGGGAAAAGGAAAGAAGGAGGGGAGAAAAGGAATGAAGCAAGTAGAAAAAAAAAAAAAAAAAGTAATTCTCTCTCAATTTGTGTTGTGTTGACCAAAAAAATCCATTATGGTTTTCCATATGATAGCTCTAGTAGTGCTTAGTGTCTTTAACTGCATTTGAAACAATTTAGATAGATTGCATTGTGACAGCTGTCATATCAACGAGCATTTAAAAACTTATCAAAATTAGTAAAGTTTTGTGAGCCATTTTAATATTGAAGATACACAACTTTTTTGGTGTATTATGGCTTTGTTATTTTTAAAAAGGTAAATATGCGATTGAAATGCAAAAAAATAATTTTGTTCAGGATATGGAGAAGGTGACAATCAAACATGTCAAAAGTGGTTTGCAAAGTTTCTTGGTACTATTGACATTTTGACCAAATAATTCTTTGCTGTGGTGCTGCCTTATGCATTGGAAAATGTTTAGCAGAACCCCTGGCTTCTACCCACTAGAAGCCAATAGCAGGAGATTGTCTACATATTCAAAATATCAAAATAAAGTCATTTGTGAAAATAAAAATGTGTCTTTTATTTATGGAAAAATGTAATGGACTTTTTGGTGGGCCCAGTGTTTAAAGAATATGTATCTGCTTACTTCTGAGAGGAGAAAAGTGAAGTGGGTGGGAGAGAGAAAGAGAAAAATATGAATCACACTACTATGAATGACTTGTCCTAAAGATTCAAGCTCTGTCAGGCTGTGGTTAACTTTTTCAAGCAGGAATTATCAAAGAAAAGGGGAGTAGGATTGCAGAATGTGAGATCCTACCTTTTTAAAGTCTTTACCCAAGGACACAAGTATTGATTTTAGAAAGAAGGGGAGGGAGGAAGAGAGAGGGAGAGAAGCACCAATGTGAGAGAGAAACATCATATGTACAAACCTGTAACTAGGCATGTGCCCTTTCCAGGAATCAAACCTATGACCCTTCATTTTATGGGATGGCTCTCCAACCAAATGAGCCACACCTGCCAGGGTGTGAGTTCCTACCTTTTTAAAAGCATTACTGTGCCCACGTTTGTTCACTGTCACCATTATATCAGACTTAGACTAAGCAAAGTAGTGACTTTTTTTTGGAGCAGGGGTAAGGAGATCAAAACCTAACCTTGAAAGGGGCCAACATGTCTATTCTCCCATATTTGACAATGCCAGAAAGACCTTAGAAATACCTTCAGAATTATTATATGTATTCTTTTACCTGAATGGTAAATCTTTTGACAGGTGCTCTCTAGAGAGGAAAATGATATGTTACAACTTAATAGCAAGAAATAAAGTTCCGTTTAAATAAAAAAATATAGAGATGACATTGTTCTTCGTAAATTCAAGTAAGTTAGGTAATGATTCCTAACCAGTTATTAACTTTCCCCTGATGGGCTATAAAAATTAATTGCAAGAACTTAAGTAATCAATGATTGGTACACTATATAAATAAATATCCTGTACATACTTGTTGCAATTTTTTAAAAAACAGAACATACATGGGATTGATTCAAAACAAGGAATTCAGAAAGCCTATAAAATTATGCATTTTTTCAATCAACATATGAGAAATATGAGCAATAGCATGTTGGGGAAATCTTTATCATTCAGAGTTTGGTACGAATAGCAGACGTCTAGGCTGGAGTTCAGTTCTTGACTTAATGAGGTATTCCTGATAGACTTTTTAGGGATGATATTCCTTTCTTGATTATATGATATTATTCTACCTGGGTATATTAATTTAGAAAACAATATTTCTCCAAATACCTCATGGTATCCACGGAAGTAATCAGTATCCAACCTGTAGTAGATGTACATATAGCATTCTTAGAACTTGACCAATTCTATAGCTGGGGGCTCTCTACAGATTTTATATCAGTGTGGAAACTTGTAATTCGGTCATATTAGACACAAAACATGTAACTCTTCCATCTGAAATAATATGGTTCTTTTACTAGAAGAGTTATATAACTTGCTGTTAATATATTCTACAGAAAATTATTTATAGCCATCTATCTCCAAGCTCATTAGCTCATATGAATGAATAATAATATATATTATTTAAAAAAATCAATTGTTTATTTTTTTATTCAGAGAAAAGGGGGGTTGGGACTTTGGATTAATGGTAGGGATATAGTGGGGATAAATGGTGAAGGCAGGGGTGGCAAATCCACAGTACAGTGTACAGATGATGTGGTGTAGAAATGTGCATTTGAGACCTGCACCATTTTTGTTAACCAGTGTCATCCCTATACATTCAATAAAAAGGATAAAAAAAAGAGTTCTCATGCATTAACATTATCACATAAACTGATGGAGTTCAAAGATAGAAAATAATACAATACTCAATTGCTACTTCACGAATGTGCATGCCAGAGCCTACTAAAATATGAGGAAATTGTTCAAAGTTTAGTTTTAAGCTTTATTTATTTAATATCTACTGATTCAATATTTTAAATCATTGAGAAACATAGCTAGAGCTACCACCAGAACCCCAAATCTATTAGAAATAAGGAAAACATGGAAATAATTGGGGCTGGCTTGAGTTTAATAAACCAATCATTGTGGTTTCTATTTGTGGCATAAAGAACATGAATTGTTTCTGCCTTTAAAGGATGAAGGAAATTCATTCAGGGTTTCTTTTTGTTTGCATTAAAATGGCTTTAAAGTAAGTTAACTGGGAATTCTTTTGAATTTTTTATTCTCTTAGCCCTAAAGCAAAAAAGATAACTTGGTGGAATTTTTAACTTTTGTGTGAGTAGTTTCACAGCTTGTCTTCCCAAGATTATAAGCCTGGGAGGGTGACTCTGTTTTCTTATCTGTTGACTTAAACAGAAAATACATCAAGAAAGGTGTTTATTTACTGAAATATTTCCAGTATCTGGTTAGCCACACCATACAATTACCTCATTCCACCATACTCCTGAGATCTTTTAGAATAGTTCTGATTTCCTGTAAATGTCCTCTTTCAAAATGAGAAATTTACCAACTATATACTTATACTTTAAGTTTCTCCAAAACCTTGGTATCGGTATGTTTTTATCCTAGCCTAATGTTGACTCAGCATTTTAAAAGCTATTATTAAATTGAACTATTACTGAAGGTGATTTGATTTTTATACTTCCATTAATTAAAATAAATCCACAAGTCAGGGAAAAAAATGTTTTTAAGACCATCAGACTATGTATCTTGTAATTCAGGTCTTTTCTTATTTTTCTTTTTCACTGAAGAAATTAGCAAATAAAAAGAGAACATCCACCACAAGATATATCATGATAAAACACTTTGAATGGCTTTAACAAAATATTATTTTTATCAGAATATTATGAGTTACATAATGATCTTTGCCAGAGAGCAAAGACTATTATTTTTGGTCCTAAAGCTTGTGGTAATTTTTAAATTCAAACTGAAAATTTTAAATTCAAAGCTTCCTTATAGCATTTGGAATTTAAATTTAAGTATTTATAAACTCTAAATGTCCTTAGAAACAACTGTAAGGAAGATTTTTTTAATACTCACCCAGGGATATATTTATTGAGTTTAGAGAGAAAGAGGGGAAGAGGGGAAGGGGGAGGGAGAGGAAAAGAAAGAGAGACATGGATAGTTGCCTCCAGCACCCATTCCAAGTATGTGCCCTGACTAGAGATTAACCTACCACCTTTTGGTGTATGGGACAACAGCCCAACCAACTGAGCCACCTGGGCAGGGCCAACTATAAGGATTCTTGTATTACTTTTAACGTACAGTAAACCAGGCACAAGTAATGGACACTGGTCCAATACTGCTATAAAAGGAACTATATTATGAGATGGCCTTTGAAAGTAGGTCCAATTGGTACCATTCACTTAATCCAAAAAACAGACTTTAAATATCCAACTTACTCATACATCCATGGAAATATTACCTGGGCCCCATGAAGTCATAAGGAGAAGCCAAGTTTCATTAAAAAAAAAAAACACCCTCAAATTTCTCTTTTGGTTCTTAAAATACTGGCAGACACTGAAAGTCTATATTTAGAATTAAACATAGCCAATTATTTTTAGGCACGGCACCAAAAACTTACATCTTCTGATTCAGCAGTTTCTAATATTGGTTTCTGGACTTTTCTCTTGGGTCCCTCCCTATAGTTCATAATCCGGAGCTGAGATACATACATAAATGTCAAACATAAGAACCTTTTTTGCCTTTAATAAATCAGGATAGAGATTGAGAAATAAAAAGATGATTCAGAATGGAAGAGACCTTTTTGGTTGTTAGATATTAGAAGCAAAAAGAGAGAGGTTTTTGTCTTAATGAGGAATTTATTGGTTAGTGTTATATTTTCTTTCCCTGAGAAATGCCTCCTCATCATAAAAAATGCAGCAGATCATTAAAAAAGAATAAAATTTAAGAAAGGCTTTTAAAGGGATTAATTAGCTTATGTAAAATTCTTATAAATCATTTACAATTTATTTAAAGTAACTAAAAAGTTATGAAATTGATATTTAAGAATCTTGAATGATATTGTCCAAATCTTTCTAGCAGGCTGTGATTATTTCAATTGACTGTTTACAGTGAGAAATTGGAAAATGTATTTAAATGAATTTCAGTACTAACCTAAAAGTACTTTTTTTGAATGCTTTTATTTATTAACAATCATAAGTTTAAAAACTGTATGTAGATAGCAACAGATTACCATAATAGCAAATATGTAATGCATAAAACAAATCAGACCCTCTGATTAAATGTTTAATTTTGTATGGTGCAACTTTTAACATATCTCTGTCAGTGAAAATAGAAAAATTGGAGAAAATATTTTTTATCTGTAGCCTGAAAGATGCATATAATATGTCTGAAGCTAATTACCTATGGTTTAAAACAAAAATAGTAGATTTCACATGAGCAAAAACTATCAAACTATATAAAAATAATTGGGATTATATGATTACTGTGTTGGCAGAGATGAGTAATTAAGTCAGCAATAATTTATAAGGTATTTCAGTAATTTGTTTAAATTAGTGAACTAGAAAGTAAAAAACTTCTTGCAATAAAACTTTAAGACATTGCATTACATCTTTCTGATCTTAATGTATCAATGTCTCAGGTTGTAAACACTGGTATAGTTTTTTGTCTTTATAAATTTCTCAACATACAAAGTTTTTGTGATTTACTAATTTTAAGGAGATAATATTTTACTTACCAATATAAACATAAGCCAAAGTCATATTTCAGAGACATTCTAGTTAGATATCATAGGAAATTAGAAGTGAAAAAATAAATAAGTTACTAGAAGGAGATAACTATTATCTCAAAGTAGGTTGCATTTCGTTTCCTCATGATTTGTTTTGAAAACTTGCATAGTAGAGACTGAAATTTTTCTCAAAATGGCTGATATTTTTATCAAATAAAATGTTTTTAAAACATTAAATTAGTATCAAACAGGGCATTTTCATATTTATTTGCTTAATACAAATGTTACTAAAATTATAGAACTCACATCACTCTTCAGGACGGCTTCTAAAAAAATTTCTGTACACTCAAAATAGGTTTTGCAGAGTGTCTTTTAAAATTATTCTCATCTCCCTATCCCCCTTCCCCTTTTGTAACCATCAACTAGTCCTCATATCTATGAGTCTGTCTCTATTTTGTTTATTTATTTGTTTAGATTCCACAATATAAGTTAAACTATATGGTATTTGCCTTTCTCTGACATATTTTACTTAGCATAATACTCTCTGGGTCTATTTATGTTGTCGCAAATAGCAAGAATTTATTCCTTTATATTTCTGAGTAATGGTCCAACATTTTACCCTTCATCTATTGATGGATATCTTTATTGCTTCCATATCATGGCTATTAGCAGTAATATGCAATGAACAAAAAATGAGTGCATATATCTTTTTGAATTGTTTTAGTTTATCTTTTATAAATACCCATAAGTAGATCGTTTATTGTAGTTTCAACTTGCTTGTCCTTGATGATTAGTAACATTGAGCACCTTTTCATATGTCTGTTGGCCACATGTGTGCCCTCTGGAGAAGTGTCTATTCAACTTAATACCAGGAAAATAATTCAGGGTAACTTTTTGGGTGGTCACTACTCTTCAACATGCTAGCCTGAACTTTATAGAACAATCCATTAAAATTGCAGTCAGAAGTTATTCAGTGCAAGAAATCCTACTTGACATTCTAGAATTCATAAGATATGGGGGAGATACAAGGAACAGATTTTCTCTCAAAACCATCAGAAGGAACCAAACCTGCCAACACCTTGATTTTGGATTTTCAGGTTCTGAAGCTATTAAGGCAAAGTTCCATGTTTGAAGCCATTCACTTTGAGGTGCTTTGTTGCAGTAGCTCTAGTAAACTATATATTTATAGGGGACCCTACAGTTTTTGTTTGTTTTTGTTTTTTTTTCTTTCAAAGATCCTATTTATCATTTCCAGAGAGAAAGAAAGGGAAAGAGGCAAAGCGGGAGAGAAACATCAATGTATGGTTGCCTTTCACCTGACTCCATCTACTGACCTGGCCGGAGACCTGGCTTCCAGCCTGATTACGTGCCCTGACTGGGAATTGAACCAGCAACCTTTGGGTTCTCAGGTCCGTGCCCTATCTACTGTGCCACCAGCCAGGCCAGACCCTGCATTTTAAAGCAAGTATGCCAAGTGATTCTGATGAGCTGGAATCAGCCCATGAGATACTGGGAATGGCAGTATGTGTAGCACTAATGTCAGAGGATGGGCACATTATTTTAAGACTTGCTTTTAAGGTAGCAGAGACATTTTTAAAAGAGGAGGAAGAGGGGCAATAGGAGAACCATGGAGAGAATGGAGAGAGGGGAGGGAAGGGGTGGTCAAGGGAGGAAAAGCTCAACATCAGAGGACAGCCTTCAAGTGGCAAAATTTCCTCAGAAAAGGTAAAAAAAGACAACAAAGACATCAGAATCTCAAAGAAAGCAGTATGATTTTAAAATAAGAAGGCAGCAGAAAAACAAAAACCTGAATCTTCCACCCAACTAGTTCAAGCTAGTAACCAGTGTAGGATTCTTTATAGAATTACCTTAACATTTAAATACATAGAAATTGATCCATTGTATTTCAGCAAAGTCATTTTTAGTAACGTTCACTTTATTTTCTAACATTTTATCATTGCAATTTTTCAAATGATATTATTTTGCATGTAGTAATTTGTAGTAAAAATATAGATGCTTGGAGGGTACTTATTTACTTCTATATCACTTCTCTCTGTTAGACCTATTATAATTAAAATATTCAACTCCACAGGACGACTAAACTTAACATGCAGATTTTTATCAAGAACACCTTGCACAACATGCATTACCTTTGCAGAAAGTGCACTGTAACTAAATAGTGAATTTTTAGGAGTTATTGTATCCTTGAAGCCATATGTAAGTGTTTTATTTTTTCTTAAGAAACTGTCTCTTATTTGGGAAAATCTTTGCTCTATCCTCCATGACCTAGTTCTCTTTTATGGAGTGAGGATGAAGACTGTGATTAATCTCCAAAATGTGAATTGTTATTTCTTCTTCCAAACTTGCAAGTCTTTTATTCCCCTTTTTAAAAGTAATATAATGATAAAACTAACTAAAAGGAAATTTGAGAAGTCATTAAGTCCAACTTAAATCTAGACACCTGCACTTTGTTTTCGCTGAAAATGATTTGAGGAAAAGTAACCTATGTTAGTCACTATTTTGCAGTTTAAAACCCTTTTTGGCAAAAGCATTAGTTTAAAAACTACAATCCTGATTAGCTCTGCATAACTTGAAAATGTAAAACTCATTTTTTCTTATCAAAATTCCCTGTTATGAAGAGAGTGTTTTGTTTGTTTCTTTGTATCTTAATTAGATTTTGTTTTATACAGGAAGTCTCTTTTATCCTAAATGAAGTTTAACTGATTTAAGAATTGAATTTCAGCCCACACAAATCAACTGCTAAGGTGTATATTTCGTTCTCTTTATGGTCTCTATTTTAGGAGATCATAACTACATGATAATAATTATATTGTTATTACTATTATCCTATGGTAATCATTTTTAAGAACTGCTATTTTCATGCATTGGTTTCACTAGGATGATATGTCATAAGTTTTTTACTATTAATATAATGTCCATTTGAGAATAGAAAATTTACTAGGCATTTGTTATTCAGATTAATAGAAACAGATATTGACTGAGAGGGAGACATTCATTTGAAATATGAAAATCAAGCCAAATTTCCTCCACATAAAGAAAGTAGCCCAAAATCTTCTAATTACTTAACTGTTGGAAAAACTAACCCTAGGATTTACTAAAATGCATAACTTTATCACAAAGCATTTATTAATAACTTATTATACCAGACAATACATTAGTAGGCTGAGGGAGTTAGATAAGTAACAATATAAAGGGAAGTCAGATAAATAAGTAGGTTGCAATGTCCAATTTTGTTAGAACACTACCCTTGCACATGAGCATATCAGAAACCTTTGCTTATAGTTTTCTATCTAAATTTTATATTTAATTTGTCTAGATTTTTTAAATATATGAGTATTTTTGTTGAGATTCTATGAATTTTTTATTAACTTTGGAAATTGATATACTTATGTTGCATCTTCCTAAGAAAATGCCATTATTTTGTATTTGTTTAAATCTTCTTTTAGTCAAAATTAAGAATTTAGCCATTTAAATTTTTTATATCTTAATCATGTTCCTAGATATTATATTTTTGTTTCTATTGCAAATGAAGTCTTTTCCTCCAATTTTCTTTGTAAATGGCTATTGTTTATGTAACATACAGTTTATTCTATTATGATAATTTTGAGCAGCTGTCTTATACAATTCTCTTATCCCTTTTTATAGCTTTAAGTTCTTCTCTGGGTTCCTTCATGTATACAAAGATAGGTCTAGAAATCCTGTTGATTATACCATTTACTTAAAAATATTTATAACTGTTAATTTTTTCTTTAATTGCTTAGGCTATACCATTGGAGCAATATTTAATATTTGTGATGAGAAAGGGTATCTTTACCTTAATTTTCAATTTAATGTAAATGTTCCACTTTTGAATATAATGATGTAAGTGTAGCTTTTTGTGTATGTTATTATATTGATGAAGTATTCATATATTTTTATTTAATCAAGAGATTTTGTTAAAAAGAATGTTGACATATTTACATATTTATTATAGACATATTTATACCAATTGAAATAAAAGTGAGTTTTATATTTAGTAATATGAAAACCTATCTAAATATTTTTTTATGTTGAAGCAATCTTTCATTACTAGAATAAGCCATAATTTTCCATGGATTATTATTACTTTATTGTACTGGTGAATTCAATTTGTTGATACTTATTTAGAAGCTTAGCATTGATACATATAAGTAAGTATGTTGTGCAGTTTTGTGTACATGCACATTTTTACCTTAAAATCTCTCCTCTTCTTCCCCTAAAAAAATGATGTGGAATCTTTCTATTCTGTGAAGCAATTTAAATAGAACTGGACATTTGTGTTCCTGAAAATAATAGAATTATTCCTATGAAATAATTTTTGCTATAAACCATTTATTTATTTATAAATAAATAAATAAGCTATTCATTAATGTTAAGGGGGGATGGTGAAATTTTTTTGAGATCATTTCTGTCTATAATAACTCATATGTTCTATGTTCTGGTAACAGTATCTTCTTAGAAAATCATTTTATTTTATCCAACCTCTCAGATTTATAGAATCAAGACAAGCATTTTAAAATGTTTTTCAATATTCTGTTTCTATTGTTTTTTATTATCATTTTATCTTTTGTATAATTATATATTTTATTTTTCTACACTGGATTGGTTAATGGCTTACCAATTTTGTTGCTGATAATATTGTTAACTGAAGCCTGTTTTTAAAATTTGTTTACTAGTTCCAAAATTCATTAAGATAGTCAAAAATAAGAATAAAGAAGACATACTTACTATGATTATTTAAGGTGTATCTAATTAATAACTGTCAAATTTCATGTATTTATTTGTTAACTCTGTTTTGGAGTTGACACTTTATGTAGTGTTTTCACTATTATTTTCTAAATAGTCTATCATTCTGGTTTTGATGTACATTTTATCCCAAAAATTATTTAAGAACATGAGGTTTTCCCCTTTTTTCTGAAAGTAAATATTTGTGTTTTGTTGTTAACTTTTTTCTAGTATTATTAATCCTTACTACTTTATTATTTTTTTAATGCATTGGCCTTGTTAAGGATAGAAGGAATTGAATTAAATATCCTACTATTAATGTGTTTCAATTAATTACTGCATTTATTTTCTATACTTTTTCATCATGAGCATTGATGCTATGTTATATTTGGTGCACAGAAATGAGTAACTGTTAGATCTCAGTAAATTGTACCCTCATCACAGTAAGGTCATCTCCTTGTTTGCTGTCTTTTGCCTTGAACTAAACCTTGTTGAAAAGTGCCTTAAGGTTGTATTGGCAGATATGTTTTACCCCTTCTTTTCTTTACAGAATTTCTCTGTCACCTTGTTTTACATACATTTCTCAGACAGAATTTAGTGGGAGTTCTCTTTCTTTCTGAATTTGAGAGCTTTTCCTTCTAACTAGTGAGTTTAGCAACATTTTGTTTGGGTAGATAAATTAGGTGTTCATTCTGTCCTATGAGAAAAATGTAATAATGGGGTTGAAAAAATATATGCAAGATCTGACAATGATTTGCAAATACCTCACCCATAGAGCAGAAGAGAGATGATAAAATGATTGTTGCTGTTGTAAGCCCATGAACTCTGAGATGGTTTGCTATACAACATTAGCTAACCAGAACAAACGGTTTGTACTTTGGTACTAGTGTTTACATTTACATCAATAAGTGTATATAAAACTTTAAAATTTTATTTTTATTGTATTCTTCCATTACCACTTACTCCCTTTTTCCCACTCCCCACTCAATTACCATACTGTTGTCCATGTCCATAAATCATTTTTCTTTTTTTTGGTCCTTCCACCCCCTAGGCCCTCCCCACAAGCTGTCAGCCAGATCTCTATGAGTCTGTCTCTATTTTGCTTGTGAGTTCAATTTGTTCATAAGATTCCACATATGAGTGAAATCATATGGTATTTGTTTTTGTCTGAATGGCTTATTTCACTTAGCATAATGTTCTCCAGGTCCATCCATGCAGTCACAAAGGGTAAAATTTTCTTCTGTTTTACAGTTGAGTAGTATTCCATTGGGTAAAAGTCTCATAGTAATTTTATCCCCTTATCTACTAGTGAACATTTGGGCTTCTTCCATATCCTGGTAATTGTACATAATGATTCAATGATTATAAGGGTGCTTATGTTCTTTAAAATTAGTGTTTTGTGTTTCCTTGAATATGTAATTGATATCCTAAATCAGTTGCATTTTTATATGACAAAAATGAACTATCGGAAAAAATTTAAGAAAATAATGCCTTTCACAATAGTTTCAAAAAGAATAACATATCTATGTATGTTATTGGTTAGAATAAATCTAACTAAGGATGTAAAAGACCTATACTCAGAAAATTATAAGATGCTGAAGAAAGAAGTGGAAAGATATACAAATAAGTAGAAGAACATACAGTGTTCATGGATAGGAAGAATTAACTATCTAAGGCAATCTATAAATTCAATGCAATTTCTGTCAAGATACCAATGATGTATTCCACAGAACTAGAAAAAATATTTCAACAGTTTATATGGAACCACAAAAGGCCTTCAATAGCAACAGAGATCTTGAGAAAGAAGAACAAAATTGGAGGGATCACGCTACCTTATATCAAACTATACTATAAAGCCATATTAGTAAAAACAGCATGGTACTAGCATGAAAACAGATACATATACCAATGGGAAAGTATAGAGAGCCCAGAAATAAATCCACTCTCTTATAGCCAATTAATATTTAATGGATGAAGCAAGCACATACAATGAGCTAAAGATAGATTATTCAATAAATGGTGTTAGGAAAATTGGACAGATACATGGAAAGAAATGAAACCAGACCACACACAAGAATATTCAAACTGCATTAAAAACTTAAGTGTTAGACATAAAAACATAAAAATCCTAGAAGAAAACATAGGTAGTAAAATTTTGGACATTGCTTGTAGCAATATTTTATCAGATCTATCTATTCAGGCAAGGAAAACAAAAGAAAAAAATAAACAACTGGGACTATATCAAACTAAAAAGATTTACGCAGCAAAGGAAAACATCAACAAAATAAAAATATTTAAAAACAACCCACAGACTAGAGCATATTTACTGATACATCTAGTAAATGGTTACTATCCAAAATTTATAAAGAACTTACAAAACTCAACACACACACACACAAACACACAAACAATCCAATTTTAAAAATGGGCAAAGGACCTGAATAGACACTTCTCTAAAGAGGACATACAGAGGGCCAATAGACATGAAAAGACGCTCAAAGTCACTAATCATCAAAGAAATGCAAATTAAAACCACAATGCAATGTTACCACAGATAAAAATGTCTATCATCAATAAATTAGCAAACAAGTACTGGAGAGGATGTGGAGAAGGGGGAAGGAACCCTTTACACTGTTGGAGTGCAGACTGGTTTGGCTACTGTGGAAAGCATATGGAGATACCTCAAAAAATTAAAACTTTTAATTTTCTATTTCTGAAAACGTATATGGGCTTATATCTCTTGATATATGTAATAAATTTTCACTTTCTCCCTTATATTACTGTCTAATTACAGTGTACAATACATATTTTACTTAGTGCTTAATTTTATACTTTTTAAAGTCTTTAAATTTTTATTTGCTATTTTCTTAAAAATCTCTCTATCCTAATAATTCCACCACAAGAGTATGCTACTGCATTTTCTTATTAAATATGCTCACTGTGTATATGTATATGTCTTATTAATATAATACGTCACTGCTGAAAATATTTAAAAGTGCTTTTCAAAAGAACATTTCTGCTGACGGCAGTCAACATTAATGACACAACAGTGTCTATTTAAAATGCATTTGGAGTATCTATTATTTAAGTAATCTTTTTATCTCCATGTGTTTTTTAATATTTAAAATCATAGCAAACATTAGTTCACTTTCATACATTAAATTAACTAGTTAAGAAAATTGAAAAGTAACATGTGTGTTTGAACCAGAAACTATAATTAATCATGTTTTCCATTAAAATAGCATAGTAAATAGAAGACAGCTTTGGTAAATGTGAATCTAGATGCTATACAAGAATAACTTGGACTACTCTAAGGAGAAGAATTGGGGTTGAAGCCATGTTTATGATATTATTAGTCATAGTATGAAAAAAAATATCACAAACTGTTTGGACTCCCAGCATACCTTTTTTTTTTTTAAGATTTTATTTTCTTATTTCCAGAGAGAAGGGTAGTGAGAGAGGCAAAGAGAGGGAGAGACATAAGTGTGTGGTTGCCTTTTACCTGCCTCCAGCTATGGACCTGGCTGGAGACCTGGCTTGTAACCTGGTTATGTGCCCTGACTGGGGAATCAAACCAGTGAGCTGTGAATTTGCAGGTTGGCGCCTTATCCACTGTGCCACCAGCCAGGGCCCAGCATATATTTTTTAAAGGTTCGGCGTAATCTGTATATCTTTGTATCTTGATTCCTCTAGAAATAAATTAGATTTGTATTCTATCAATAACCATCAAATATAAACAATTCAGCAGCATATATTACGACATACTTGTGAGATTATTCTATTTTTCAGTATTTGTTTCATGCCTTTAATGTCTTTAGTGTGTGTGACTCAATGGGTACTGTTAGAATTTTTTTTTTTTTTTAAGTAACTTTTTTTTATTTTTTAAGATTTTATTTTATTATTTTTAGAAAGAGGAGAAGGGAGAGAGGCAGTGAGGGAGAGAGACATCAATGTATGGTTGCACTTCACCTGCCTCCAGCCACAGACCTGACTGGAGACCTGGTTTGCAACCTAATTATGTGCCCTGGCTGGGGAATCGAACCTGCGACCTTTTGGTTCGCAGGCCGGCACCTTATCCACTGTGCTACCAGCGAGGGCCTAGAACTGGTTTTTTTGTGTGTGTGTGTGTACCCCCTTGAAAAGAATAGCAGCTTCAAAGACAAATATTAAACAGAGAAAAAATGTATTTTCAAAAATATAAACCATACCCTTGGCTGGTGTGGCTCAGTTGATTGAGTGCTGGCCTGCAAATCAAAAAGTCACAGGTTCAATCCCTGGTCAGGGCAGTTACCTGGCTTGTGGGCCAGGTCCCTAGTTGGAGGCGTGTGAGAGGCAACCAATTGTTGTCTCACATTCATGTTTCTCTCCCTCTCTTTCTCCCTCTGTTCCCTTCTCTCCAAAAGTAAATCAATAAAATCTTTATAAAATACATCCTAAAGCATATATCAAATATTGTGTATTTGTGTATACACTCTTTCCAGAGAATCTGGGTTAGCCACTCTGATAACTGATTAATCAAAAATAAAACCAGTAGTGTACATAAATATTTAAGTGATTTAAAAGTTATGACCTGTAGTTTTTTGCAATGATAACATTTAAAGTACTTAGAAACACTGATTTTGGATAAAGTCACCTACACTGAACAGACACATGTCACCACTAGAGGCAGGCAGGGGATGATGGCATACGTACCTAGAGACAGAAAACCAGAAAAGACTAAGAGTCCACAAGGAAATATGCAGCAACTGTCCAGTGATAATCCAGGGGTCATGTAGTCAAATCTTTAGGTAGACAAGGCACCAATAATTTGACATTTATTTTGAGGAAGGTTGCTTATGCTAAACACTCACTTATTAATTAATTATTTCAACATACGCTTGCTAGATTTCTATTTTTTTGCACTTGACACACATAAAAAGCTGCTAAAATATTAGTGCCCTCTATCTTTATATATGCACACATGTAGATATATCTTGTATGTATGTATGTATGTATTTGCATGTATAGATACAGACACCCACACATACATTTGAGAGATGACTTATATGTTTTTGACTTGATCAATATGAGAATGTTGGTGCTACTTATTATGATGGGGAAAAATGAGAACGAGGCAATAAGAGTTTAGGTTTGGTCATATTGAGTCTGAGATTCCTTTTAGATGTACTTGTTTAGATATCAAGTAGGCAATGGGATAAACAAGTCTTGTGCTCAGCCAAGAGGCTGAGGATGGATATGAAAATATGGGAGTCATCATATATATATAATATATAAAGCCCAAGGACTAGAGGAGATAACTAAATTGAAACGAGAAGGTACCTTGGACAAATTCAGTGGTCATGTATGGTATGAATACCAAGAAAAACAGATTGCAATGTACTTAGCGAGCCAAAGAAAAAGCAGGTCATTATAATTTTATGAAAGGCAGAAGAAAATGAAGAAAAAGGGGTGGTTAAAACTTTAGATGTTGCTGAGAAGTCAAGGAAGATGTGATATAAGTGTTACCATAGGATTTATTATTGAGGTTATTGGTGATATTTATCCTATATATTTTTCTGAGCTCCTTTTTTCCTGATATTGAGCATATACATAATAAATGGATGTTAGATATTTGTAGAGCAAAAAGAAAGAAAAAAAGCAGGAAAAGAATGAAAGAAGTAAGAGGAAGGGAAAAAGGAAAAAAGGAAGGGGTGGCTGAATTAAAATAAAACTAATAATGGTAAATTATACATTCTTCTTGCCTAGACAAAAACTGGTATTTGATTTTGCAAGATGTTGGTTAGGGAATGAAATCTCAGGGAGCAGACTGAGATAGGATAAAGACTCTTAGTGAATTTAACGGATCCCAGTTCACCAGCAGATTGGTATTTGAACTTTATGAACTACATATAATGGTGTCATTTTATACACTTCAGTAAATAGTTAAACGTTAAATGTGCAGAAAAAAAAGTGGTAGTCTGCAAACCTGGTTGTAGAATACCTCATTTTTTCACCACCATGACTACGAGTTACTTCATTTATTTATCTCTTTTCACAGAAATGTCACCTTGGCAGTATGGCTAGCCTTGCATGCCTAGAGCAAGTGTAGCCATGGACCTTCCTCCTAAACTTTTTCCAGGGGTACTATAATTTGGAATTGCCCATTATTTTAAAGAAATTAAGAAACAAAGACTGAGCAGCTGCTTTGATATTTATGACAAGCTGCCTTCAAAATACTAATTGGCACCCGATTGGCAAAGAACAAGATAATTCAGTTTTTCCATGGATGCAGTTGTGGATTATTTGGTCATTTCAGTGGAGAACTGCAAGAGAGTGGACATCTGTTTGGCTCCTAAGTTATTAAATTACCTTAATACTTTAATATCATTCTACTTGTTTTTTTTTATTTTTCAATTACAGCTGACATTCAATATTATGTTAACTTCAGGTGTATAGCATAGTGATTAGACATTTATATGTGTGTAATTTGCAAAGCAATCCCCTCTGATATTTCCAAATCCACCTGGCACCATACATAATATTTCAATACTATTGACTATATTCCCTATGCTGTACTTTACATCCCCATAACTATTCTGTAACTATCAATTTATAATTCTAAATCCCTTCACCTTCTTCACCCAGCATCATATCACCCTTCCCATTTGGCAACCATCAGTTTTCTGGAACCGATTTTGGTTTTGTAGGTTTCACATATAAGTGAAATTGTATGGTATTTGTCTTTCTCTATCTGATATAAAATAATGGAATCTTACCATCTGCTACAACATGGATGGTTCTGGAGGTTATTATGCTTAAGCAAAATATCATTCTATTTTTATTTATATATTTCTTTAGCCCAAATATAGGTTAATTTGGTCTAGTAGTCTTATGCCCTTTCCCAACTCCTAATTGGTAGCTTACCTTCTACTTTCAAATACAAAAAAATAAAACATCTAAAAATACCAGGAACTTTTCCTTTGACTTAGTCCTTTTTTGCTATGGAAACCTGTGAGAGTCTATATAATCTATGGAGTTCTTTCCTAGAAAGTGGCAGATAAATCCCAAATTTTATAATTTGAGGGCGTTTATTAATCCCCTTTAGAGACAGATCAACTGAGAAACCTGATGTCCTGGACAAGATAACCTGTCGTCAGAATCCCTGTGGATCTGAGATTATTGAAAACACTTTTTTTTTTTTTTTTTTTTTTGGCCATACTAAAGAATTCCTATGTTTGTTAAAGGTTTACAAATTTTGTAATAGTACAATCTGAGTAATACTGGACCCTAGGTTAAAAAGTCATAGTTAGTTGTATCCTCACTAAGAAGTCCAATTCCTAAAGCATTATTTCCAGCTCTGGCTAGTAGCACAGTGGATAAGGTTCCGGCCTGTGAACCCAAAGGTCATTGGTTCAATTCCCCAGCCAGGGCACATAACCAGGTTGCAAGGCAGGTCTCAGCCAGATCTGTGGCTGGAGGCAGGTGAAGGGCAACCTATATTGATGTTTCTCTGTTTCTCTCCCTCTCTGCCTCTCTCCCTTCCTCTCTTTCTGGAAATAATAAATAAAATCTTTAAAAAAATAATATTTCCTTTTCCTCACCTCTTCACTGTCTTATTCTCCAACCACTACATCACTACCCTTGCCCTTGACCCCTATACACATGCAAACCCTCCTCCCCTCCACCTCTGAGTAACTGCCTTGATTAAAACACAGTCAAGATTTCTTTTCTCCTTAAAATATCAAGCACTGGTTAAAACACTGAAATTTTAATCTTCTTTTAAATCTTGTTTCTTTTCAGAATTGTATTACAGGGCTAGGAATCAGAAGGCAAAACTTGGTTTCATCTAGATAAAGGGAAGATGGAAGATAGGTGGGTAAGGACAAGTCTCAAAAAATCTAACATCTGTGATGAAAAGTCTGTTCTCTGATTTTACCAATCCACCTAGATAAGATAATTTAGTGATCAAAACCTGGGCTTCCTAGAGCAGATAGCCTTTTATCCCCTTTATGTCTCAAAATACAGTCTTAGAAATGCCTCATATAAGTTATTTTCCAGACTATAGAAGTGCAGATTCCTGACCATTCTTTAGAATAACTGATTCTGAATAATGTCTAAAAACTGCTTTTTTAAAGTCTTCCAGATAATTCCCATGGACTATAAAGTCATAGGAGTGTCTTCAGTCATCAAAGCATCTGATGTGACTAAGAAAACATCTGTGAAAGAAAAGAAGTGTTAGGAATATTTTGGCAGTCCAATTTCCAAAACTGGAAGCCAGTCTTCTAATGAGTGCTTCTAATGGCAAGATACTATTCTTCACCCTTTGCTGTTCACACACTGGTAAATTCTGATTGAATCTGTAATCACTACCACATTTATTGACTTTTTAAAAGAGAACCAGAAGAGGCCAAAGCTTAGATCAAAGAAATTATTTACAAAATATCTTTATTTGAGAAAAGCAGAACCCAGGATGGGTGATAGTCCAGAGTAGCTGGGCCTTTCTGTTAGTTCTCAAAGCAATCATCTACTTCACCTACACATAAATCCAGCTCTGCTCTGTCTCTCCAAAGTTCTGGAAAAAAACTTATTTTAAAAAATTTCCTCCTGTCTTTCATTAACCACCACATCATTAGCATGTTCTCCAGAGAATGAAGAATTTGTACATAAATATTTATCTCCTGAGTCAGACAAAGCAGCACATTTCCTTGTGCTACATGTAGGGGTACAGCTATTTTAGTCCTTTTCCATCTTGCTTTCTTCCTGATAATTTAATGAAAAGTGTTCTATTATTGTTTACTTTCTCCTTTGAGAAGAGATTTCCATATATGTCCTGAATTATATTCCCAATCTGTCTCCCTCTACCTTTCTCTGTCTCTCTATCTGACTTTTAAGAGTTAATCTCACCATCCTCCCCTCCTTTCTTCTCTTTCCCTCTTCTCTCTCTCTCTCTTTCCTTCATTTAGATAAGCTAGACTATTAAGTTCATTTTCAAAAGTAAAATGGAGGAATAGTTTAGTCCTAGGCAAAAGAGTGAGTAGTAGAAGTGATAGATAGCAGGAAAATGTGGTCTTTAGTGTCAGGCCAGATGTGTCTTATATATCTATTAGTTAGCTAGTAAGTTACTTAAGAGCTATGGGTACCATAAAAGAGGGTGGTATGTAATTGGTGGGACATAGAGAAAATTATTGAAAGGCATCCATGAAAGTGTCTGACATTATCTTTTCTTTCCCTTCTACCTCCAATTTTCTCATTAAAACATCTCATACAAGATTTCTTCTTCCTATAACCCTCCTGGGTCCCCTAGAACTTTCTCACATAGGTTCCAGTGAGCCACTTCAGGATGGCCAATAAATTTCCTTTAAAGCATCAGCTCTAAAAGAGTAGTAATGGTTACATAGAACTCTATTGAAAAGAGTATGAGGGCCAGTTAGAGCGCTGAGAATAAAAGCACCATAATTGGTTGGTAATGTTGTCTTTTTGCATGAAAAGCACATTGCAGCACATGAATTTGCCAGCTCTATTTCAAACATATTTCTTCTCTTTCTTTCCCCAACTTAATTTTACTACATTGACCCCATTTTCTTGGGCTCTTGCTATGGCTTTCAAACTAGCATATTTCTACTTAAACTTATTCCCAAGAAGATACCAGTTTTGGCTGATAGTACCCTGTTTCGTTTCTTGAAGGGACACATACATATTTATAGGCCAGATTATCTTTATAGGCTAGTGGGATTTCATGCATTGTCCTTGCAACAGTTTCCTCTGGTCACATTATCTAAAACTCATCACCTGCTATAAAGTCTCTGCTGCAATTTTGCAGTTTTGCCATTGCTGCATGAAGACCAACATGGACACTAAATACATGAACATGTGGCTATATTCCAATAAAACTTTATTTATAAAAAACATTCAGTGAGCTAGATCTCTCCCACATATCATAGTCGATGACCACTGCATAAGAGGCGCATTTCTGTGCACACCAATTCACCTTTGATTCTGGCCACTGGGCTCTGTCACTGACACTTAGAGAAATTGGAACAATCCTTATGTCCCATGACTTCCAGTAAACTGTAAGCAAGGCATGGTCTTTGCTGACAGTTTAAAGCTTTTCATTTGACTTTATAACATTGCCTATACCAAAACCCTGAATGCACACCAGAATCCTTTGGAGGGTTTATTAATAAACCAATTCTTGGCCCCACCATCAGCATTTCTAATTCAATAGGTCTGGACTGTAAACTGATCATTTATATTTCTAACCATTTTTCAGGGGATGTGGATGCTGCTGGTTGAGATCACATTTGCCTAAGTCGTACCTTTAGCCTAGAAAATCCAAGGTGATCAATAATGAGACAGTGCCCTGGTTGGTGGCACAGTGGATAAGGTGCTGGCCTGTGAACCCAAAGGTTGCTGGTTCGATTCCCAGCCAGGGCACATAACCAGGTTGCAAGCCAGGTCTCCAGCCAGGTCCATAGCTGGAGGCAGATGAAAGACAATCATACATTGATATCTCTCTCCCTCTCTGCCACTCTCCCTTCCCCACTCTCAGAAAACAATCAATAAAATCTTAAAAAATATATGATAACAATGAGACAACATTATTAAAGCAACAGTGGAAGTGGTTAATCCTGCAAACACAGCTCATAGACAACATCTAGCATAATATTTGTACTTGATCAATATATGCCTCCTATTGATAATTTAGGTACCTATTGCAGGCAGCCCAGAAAATATGACCTAAAATCAATAGATGTACTCAGTGGTAGTAAGAATTGCGGTTTAAAGGAGCTCCAGACCAATAGGCTTCCTGTGCTTTCTGCCTTCCAGCAGGTCCCCCCATCTCTGTTAGCCAGTAGCCTTTAGAGAAGAGATATAGGAAAATGAGTTTCTACCCAAATCTAATAAAAATCAAACAGTAGAGTTCTTCACATATTAATATGATATCAATTTCCCATGTGATTTTGTTTTAATTAAAGTACATGAGAGACTACATTGGCATATAGCAACCAATTTGACTACATTAACTAAACTTAGGAACAATGGGTTGTTTATTTCTCTCTTACATAAATAGTATGTAATATGAGGTCCATCCAGAAAGTATCAAGAATGCAAACTGTTTTAATTATATTGATATTGGTATGATACTTTTGGGCCCATGATCATATATGAAGTCTTTCTGAAAAAAGTCCAATATTATTAATATAAAGAGAATGGTTTGCATGGCATCAATGTAACCTGGCAGCCAAATGAGAGTGAACTGGAATGTGCATGCATGACCAATGATGACTTCACTGTACTAGTCAGTGGGGTTGGTAGGTGCCATTGAGTGAGCATGCATACTATGTGGCCATCACATTCAAAATGACTGAGCAAATAAAACAATGAATCTGCATTAAATTTTGTGTTAAGCTTGAACATTCTTCCATGGAAATGACTGAAATGATACTGAAGGCTGCAGTTATGGGTAACTGGTAATTGCAGCTTCATCATGATAAGGCGCCCACTGATGCATTATGTCTCAGGCGTAATTTTTGACAAAACATTTAATTGCTCAAGTGACTGAGCCTGCTATGGCCCAGATTTGTTGCCTGGCAACTTCTGGCTTTTCCCAAAACTAAAATCACCTTTGAAAGGGAAGGGATTTCAGACTATTGATGAGACTTAGAAAAATATGACAGGGTAGCTGATGGTGATTAAAAGAACTGTGTGAGGTCCCAAAGTGCCTGCTTTGAAAGGGACTGAGACATCCTTGTCCTAGGTACAATGTTTCTTGTATGTATATCTTTAGTAAGTGTCCTTCTTTTTCACATTACATGGCTGGATACATTCTGGCATCTCAGGGGTGCCTTTTCTGGGAGAGGCCAAAAAAAAAAAGGATATTTATTGAATACATAAAATTGACAACCAGACTCCAAGACCCTGAAGCCTGACTGTAGACTGAAAAGAGTTGATCAAAGAAAAGAGGCAGACTCAGGAAATGGATCACTGCTACCCTCAAGCACCTGAGTTACACTGAGAGCTACATGAATTATTAATTCCTAACATATCCTTTTTAAAAGTCACTTTTAGCCCTCACAATTAGTGCATTTTAAGTAAATAATGTTTATATCATAGTGTATCCCAAATCTCATATTTTTACACTTCCCTTCTCTCAATTCACTTAACTACCCAAGATCCTTTTCCTACTCTTGTTTTAAAGTCTACTTACTCCCCTGCTACAAGTCATCCCCAATTCTCAATCTAAGTATTCCTCCCTTCTCCAGCCTCTTGAAACCTTTTTTTATGGTTGCACTACTAGGTACTACACATTCTTTTTCCTGCTAAAAAAACACACTTGTCCTCACTGCACCTTGACCAATCAGTGCTCATTGAAGGTGGACAGAGAGGACAGTTCAATAACGGTATATGAGACATGGTAGAAGGAGTGTCTCTCAATCAGCCAGCTGGAGTGAAAAACACATCAAGGAGCAACACGTAAACCAAATCCAAACTACAACAAGATAGCCAAAATTAATGAGATAAAGGGCACCCCAAGAGCAACAAGTGGAGGAAATCTAGGAGATTGTACCACTGAACCCCACAAATCTCCTACCACAAAAGAGCACTCCACAAAGACAGGGAATCAAAGCAGGTACATGCAAAAACCTAGATCACCAACTTACACCATACACCAGAATAAACTCACGATGGATAAAAGACTTAAACATAAGCAGTGCCACCATAAAAGCCCTAGAGGAAAAAATAAGCAGCACATTTTTCACCGAATAATCTTCCAAGGAAAAGGAAATAAAGGAACAAATAAACAAATGGAACTACATCAAACTGAAAAGTTTCTACACAGCCAAAGAAAACATCGACAAAATAAAAAGGGAACTGACCATATGGGAAAACGTATTTGCCAATGACATCTCAGACAAGGGTTTGCTCTCCAAAATACATAAAGAGTTAATATAACTCAACACCAGGGAGACAACCCAATTTAAAAACAGGCAAAGGACCTGAACAGACACTTCTCCAAGGAAGATATATGAAGGGCCCATAGGCACATGAAAGAATGCTCAATATCACTACCCCTCAGAGAGATGCAAATTAAAACTACAACAAGATTCCACCTTACACCTGTCAGAATGACCATCAACAAATTAACAAACAAGTGTTGGCTAGGATGTGGAGAAAAGGGAACCCTGGTGCCTGCTGGTGGGAATGCAGACTAGTGCAGCCTCTATGGAAGACAGAATACAATTCCCTCAAAAAACTAAGAATAGAACTGCCTTATGATGCAGTGATTCCACTGCTAGGGTTATACCCAAAGAATTCTGAAACACCAATTCGGAAGGAATGATCATAGCAGCACTATTTACAATAGCTAAGCACTGGAAACAACCTACATGCTCTTCAGTGGATGAATGGATCAATAAACTCTGGTACATTTACACAAGGGAGTTCTAGACAGCAGAAAGTGATAACTCCCACCATTTGCGATAGCAAGGATGAAACTGGAGAATATATTGCTTAGTGAAATAAGCCAGGCAGAAAAAATTAAATACCATATGTTCTCACTTAATACAGGAGACTAATGAACCAACAAACAAGCAAACAAAACAGGACCAGAGACATGAATGCAAGGAACACACTTTCAGTGTGCAGAGGGGAGAGAAGTGGGGAGAAAGAGGCAAAGGAGAACAGTTTAATCAAGGGACTAGCTTGGATAACCAATGGACACAGAAAACAGGTGGGATTGACTGTGGGGGGAGGGGATAAAGAGGATGTGGAAGAGGACAGCAGAGGGGGAAAAATGAGAAAAATGTATTATAAAAATACATTTTAAAAAATTGACAACCATCCTGTTTCCCCCCAGTTTTCTTCCTACTCATCAGCTTTTGCCTAAATTCTATACTTTTATTTTTAAATTTATTTTTAATTTAATTTTATTGTTGTTGTATTACAATCTATCCCCTTTTTACTTCCCTCTGTCCCCTTCCCCACCCACCCACTCCCCCACAAAGCCAATTCCACTTGTCCATGTCCATGGTTCTTCCAAACTAGTTCCTTGACTAAACTGCTCCCCTTCTTTGCCTTGGTCTCCCCCCGCGCCCCTCCCCTCTGCCCACTGAAGGACTATTCATTGTATTCATGTATCTGGTTTTATTTTGCTTATTTCTTTTGTTTATTATTGTCCTGTAATGGGTGAAATAATATGGTATTTGTCTTTCACTGAGTGGGTAATTTCACTAAGCATACTTTCCAGTTTCATCCATGTTGTAGCAAAGGTTAGGAGTTCCTTCTTCTTTTCTGCTGTGTAGTATTCCATTGTGTAAATGTATCAAACTTTTTTGATCCAATCATCCACTGCTGGGCACTTAGGCTGTTTCCAGCACTTGGCTATTATAAATAGCACTACTATGAACAAAGGGATACATAGGTTATTATGAATTGGTGTTTCAGGATTCTTTGGATAGAGTCCTAGTAGTAGAATTGCTGGATCAAAAGGCAGTTTTATTTTAAGTTTTTTAAGAAAACTCCATACTGTTTTCCACAGTGGCTGCACCAGCCTACATTCCCACCAGCAGTGCACCAGGGTTCCCTTTTACCCACATCCTCCTCAGCACTTGTTGTTTGTTGATTTGTTGATGATTGCCATTCTAATAGGTGTGAGTTGGTATCTTATTGTGGTTTTAATTTGCATCTCTCTGATGGCTACTGATGTTGAGCATTCATTCTTTCATATGCCTCCAGGCCCTTTGTATATCTTCCTCAGTGAGTTGTCTGTTCCGGTCCTTTGCTCATTTTTTTTTTTTTTTTTTCAATTGGGTTGTATATCTACCTGGTATTCAGTCTCATAACTTCTTCATATATTTTGGATATCAAACCCTTGTCTGAGGTATCATTGGCAAATATGTTTTCCCATAGAGTTGGTTCCCTTTTAATTTTGCTGGTGTTTTCTTTAGCTGAACAGAAACTTTTCAGTTTTATATAGTCCCATTTGTTGATTTGTTCTCTTATTTCCTTTGCCCTTGGAGAAGTATCATCAAACATATTTCTGCATAAGATATCAAAAATTTTACTGCCTATATATATTTTCCTCTAGGACCTATATGGTGACACTGTTTATGTTTGTCCTTTATCTGTCTTGCATTTATTCTGGTGTATAGTTTAAGTATATGGTTTAGTTTCTTTTTTTTTTTTTTTTTGCATGTTGCTGTCCAGTTCTCCCAACACGACTTGCTGAAGAGACTGTTTTTACTCAACTTTATATTTCTTCCCCCTTTGTTGAATATTAATTCACCATGGAGTCCTGGGTATATTTCTTTTCTTTTTCTTTTTTTAATTTCATTGTTGTTGTATTACATCCACCCCCTTTTTGCTCCCCTCTGTCCCCCTCCCCACCCACCCATTCCCCACAAAGTCAATCCCACCTGTTGTCCATGTCCATGGTTCCTTTATACTAGGTTCTTATCTAAGCTGATCCCCTTCTTTGCCTCTACCTCCCCCCTCCCCACAACCCCTTTCCCCCTGACCACTGAAGACCTATTCCTTGTATTCATATACTTGGTTCTGTTTTGCTTGTTGTTAGTTTTGCTCATTATTGTCCCGTAATGGGTGAGATCATATGATATTTGTCCCTCACTGACTGGCTTATTTCACTAAGCATAATACTCTCCAGTTCCATCCACGTTGTTGCAAAGGGTACAAGTTCCTTCTTTCTTTCTGCTATATAGAATTCCATTGTGTGAATGTACCAAAGTTTTTTGATCCAATCATCCACTGATGGGCACTTAGGCTGTTTCCAGCACTTGGCTATTGTAAATAGTGCCACTATGAACATAGGTGTGCATAGGTTCCTATGAATTGGTATTTCAGGATTCTTTGGGTATAGTCCAAGTAGTGGAATTGCTGGATCAAAAGGCAGTTCCATTTTTAGTTTTTTAAGGAAACCCCATACTGTTTTCCACAGTGGCTACACCAGCCTGCATTCCCACCAACAGTGTACCAGGGTTCCCATTGCCTCGCATCCTCGCCAACACTTGTTGTTTGTTGATTTGCTGATGATTGCCATTCTGACAGGTGTGAGGTGGTATCTTAATGCAGTTTTAATTTGCATCTCTCTGATGACCAGCGAAGATGGGCATTCTTTCTTATGCCTCTGGGCCCTTTGTATATCTTCCTCAGTGAGTTGTCTGTTCAGTTCCTTTGCCCATTTTTTAATTGGGCTGTCTGTCTCCCTGGTGTTGAGTCACATTAATTCTTTATATATTTTGGAGATCAGACCCTTGTCTGAGGTATCATTGGCAATTATGTTTTCCCATACCGTTGGTTTCCTTTGAATTTTGCTGATATTTTCTTTAGCTGAACAGAAACTTTTCAATTTGATATAGTCCCATTTGTTAATTCGTTCTTTGATTTCCTTTGCCCTTGGTGAAGTATCAGTAAACATATTTTTGCATAGGATATCCAAAAGTTTACTGCCTATATTTTTCTCCAGGACCTTTATGGTGGCACTGCTTATGTTTAAATCCTTTATCCATCTTGAGTTTATTCCGCTGTATGGTGTAAGTTGATGGTCTAGCTTTATCTTTTTGCAAGTTGCTGTCCAGTTCTGCCAACACCATTTGTTGAAGAGACTGTTTTTACTCCATTGGATGTTCCTTCCCCCTTTGTCAAATATGAGTTGACCATAGAGTCCTGGGTTAATTTCTGGGCTCTCTATTCTGTTCCATTGCTCTATATTCTTATGCCAGTACCATGCTGGTTTGATGACAGTAGCCTTGTAGTATTGTTTGAAGTCCGATATTGTGATTCCTCCTACCTCGTTCTTCTTTCTCAAGATTGTGGTGGCTATTCGTGGGCGTTTTTGGTTCCATATAAATTTTCGAAGTATTTTTTCTATTTCTGTGAAGTCTGTCATTGGTATTTTAAATAGGATTGCATTGAATATGTAGATTGCTTTGGGTAGTATGGACATTTTAATGATGTTAATTCTTCCCATCCACGAACATGGTATATGCTTCCATTTATTTGTGTCTTCCTTGATTTCTTTCTTCATTGTTCTGTAGTTTTGTGAGTACAGGTCTTTTACCTCCTTAGTTAAGTTGATTCCTAGGTACTTTATTTTTCTTGTTGCTATGGTAAATGGGATTTGTTTTTTTTGCTTCTATTTCTGTTGTTTCATTATTGGTATACAAAAATGCTTTTGATTTCTAGGTATTGACTTTATACCCAGCTATTTTGCTAAATTTGCTTATTAGGTCGAGTAAGTTTTTGGTGGAGCCAATCAGGTTTTGTATGTACACTCTCATATCATCTGCAAATAATGACAGTTTGACTTCCTCCTTTCCAATTTGGATCCCTTTGATTCCTTTTTCTTCTCTGATGGCTATAGCTAGAACTTCCAAGACAATGTTGAATAGAAGTGGAGAAAGTGGACAGCCTTGTCTTGTTCCTGATCTTAAGGGGAAAGCTTTCAGTTTTTGTCCATTAAGTATGATGTTGCTTCAAGTTTCTCATAGATGGCCTTTATGATGTTGAGGTATGCTCCCTCTATTCCCATTTTGCTGAGGGTTTTTATCATAAATGGTTGCTTCACTTTATCAAATGCTTTTTCAGCAGCTATTGATATGATCATATGGTTTTTATCTTTCAATTTGTTGATGTGGTGTATTACATTGATTGATTTACGAATGTTGTACCATCCTTGCATCCCTGGGATGAAGCCCACTTGATCATGGTGTATGATCTTTGTAATATACTGCTGAATCGATTGGCCAATATTTTGTTGAGAATTTTAGCATCTATGTTCATTAGAGATATTGGCCTGTAGCTTTCTTTCTTAGTTGTGTCTTGCCCTGGTTTTGGGATTAGAATAATATTGGCCTCATAGAACGAGTTTGGGAGTCTTCCCTCTTCCTGAATATTTTGGTAGAGTTTGAGGAGTATTGGAGTTAGTTCTTCTTGAAATGTTTGGTAAAATTCTCCTGTGTAGCCATCTGGTCCAGGGCTTTTGTGCTTTGGGAGATTTTGGATGACTTCTTGAATTTCACTAGTTGTTATTGGCCTATGCAGGCTTTCTGCTTCTTCTGGGTTCAGTTTTGGTAGATTATACCTTTCCAGAAATGTGTCCATGTCATCTAGGTTGTCCTATTTTTTGTCATAGAGTTGTTTGTAGTAATTTCTTACAATCTTTTGTATTTCTGAGGTATCAGTTGTGATGTCCCCTCTTTCAGTTCTGATTCTGTTTATTTGGGTCCTCTCTCTCTTTTTCTTGATGAGTCTGGATAAGGGCTTGTCAATTTTGTTTATTTTTTCAAAGATCCAGCTCCTGGTCCTGT
>PVIW01011337.1:0-38192 GCA_004026585.1 Noctilio leporinus
AAGCTCTTCCTGGGGACAATGTGGGCTTCAACGTCAAGAACGTGTCTGTTAAAGATGTTCGTCGTGGCAATGTGGCTGGTGACAGCAAAAATGACCCACCAATGGAAGCAGCTGGCTTCACAGCTCAGGTGATTATCCTGAACCATCCAGGCCAGATCAGTGCCGGATATGCACCAGTTTTGGATTGTCACACAGCTCACATTGCTTGCAAATTTGCTGAGCTGAAGGAGAAGATTGATCGTCGTTCTGGAAAAAAGCTGGAAGATGGTCCAAAGTTTCTGAAATCTGGTGATGCTGCCATTGTAGATATGGTTCCTGGCAAGCCCATGTGTGTTGAGATCTTCTCTGACTATCCTCCTCTGGGCCGCTTTGCTGTCCGTGACATGAGGCAGACAGTTGCTGTGGGTGTCATCAAAGCAGTGGACAAGAAGGCAGCCGGAGCTGGGAAAGTCACTAAGTCTGCCCAGAAAGCTCAGAAGTCTAAATGAATATTATCCCCAACACCTGCCACCCCAGTCTTAATCAGTGGTGGAAGAACGGTCTCAGAACTCTTTATCTCAATTGGCCATTTAAGTGTAATAGTAAAGGACTGGTTAATGATTACAATGCATCGTAAAACCTTCAGAAGGAAAGGAGAATTTTGTGGACCATTTGGTTTTTTGTGTGTGTGTGTGGCAGTTTTTAAGTTATTAGTTTTTAAAATCAGTACTTTTTAATGGAAACAACTTGACCAAAATCTGTCACAGAATTTTGAGACCCATTAAAGCAAAGTTTAATGAGAAAAAAAAAAAAAAAGAGAGAGAAAAAAAAGGCATGGACTTATTTCTGGGTTCTTTATTCTATCCCATTGATCTCTATGTCTGCTTTTATGCTAGTACCATGCTGTTTTGATTACTATGGCCTTATAGTATAGTTTGATACTAGGTAGTGTGATTCTTAATATTACTGTTTCTATTTGAGCTTCTTTTGTTTTCCATATGCATATTTGGAACATTTGTTCTAGTTCTGTGAAATATGTCTTTGGTATCTTGATAAGAATTTCACTGAATCTGTAGATTGGTTTGAATAGTAAGGACATTTCAATGATGTTAATTCTTCCTATCCATGAACATGGTATACACTTCCATTTATTTGTATCTTCTTCTAATTTTCAGTGACTTATAATTTGCTAAGTATAGGTCTTTTACATCCTTGGTTAAATTTATTCCTAGATATTTTATTCTTTATGAAGCAATTGTGAATTGGATTCTTTACTTAATTTCTCTTTCTGATAATTCATTATTAGCATATAAAAATGCAACTGATTTTTTAAATGGAATCTAACAAACAAATTATCAAGGTTTATTTGTTTTCTATTGCTGCTTAACAAATTCCACACCATGAAGTGAGATGTTAAAATCAACACCCATTTTTTATCACACAGTTCAGTAGGTCAGAAGTCTACATGGGCTCAGGTAGATTCTATGCTTATGGTCTCGCTGGGCCAAAATCAAGCTGTCCTTTAGTTGGGCTCTTACCTGCTCCCATGATCCTTCAGGTTGTTGACAGAATCTAATCTTTTGTGACTGAGGCCCCCCATTTTCTTGTTGGCTGTCAGCTGGGTGCCACTTTAAATTTCTAGATGCCACCTATAGTCTTTAACTTGGCACCCTGTCTTTTTTTTAAAGTATATTTTATTGATTATACTTGTCCCAATTTTGTCCTTTTGCCCCCTCTGCCTGTTACCACCCTTCCATCCAACAATCCCCCACCCCCTTAGTTCATGTTCATGGGTCATACATATAAGTTCTTGGCTTTTCCATTTACTTTACTGTTCTTAACATCCCCCTGTCTAGTTTGTATCTATCATTTATGCTTCTTGATCTCTGTACCTCTTTCACCATTCTCTCCTTCCTCCTTCCCACTGATAACCCTCCATATCTATGGTTCTCTTCCTGTTCTAGTTGTTTGTTCAGTTTGTTTTTGCCTTTTTAGATTCATTTGTTGATAGCTGTGAGTTTGCTGTCATTTTTACTATTCACAGTTTTGATCTTCTTTTTCTTAAATAAGCCCCTTTAACATTTCATATAATAAAGGCTTGGTGATGATGAACTCCTTTAGCTTTACCTTATCTGGGAAGCATTCTAAATAATAGCTTTGCTGGATAGAGTAATCTTGGTTGAAGGTCCTTGTTTTTCATCACTGAATACTTCTTGCCAACCTCTTCTTGCCTGCAAAGTTTCTTCTGAGAAATCATCTGACAGTCTTATAGGAACTCATTTATAGGTAACTCTCTTCTTTTCTCGTGTTGCTTTTAAGATTCTCTCTCTTTATTTTTATTTTTATTTATTTATTTATTTTAGAGAGGGTAAGGGAGAGAGGCAGAGAGGGAGAGAAAATCAATGTATGGTTGCCTTTCACCTGCCTCCAGCTACGGATCTGGCTGGAGACCTGGCTTGCAACCTGGTTATGTGCCCTGGCTGGGAATCGAACCAGTGACCTTTGGATTTGCAGGCTGGCAACTTATCCCTTATCCACTCTGCCACCAGCCAGGGCAAGATTCTCTTTTTATCTTTAACTTTTGACATTTTAATTATGATTGTCTTGGAGTGGTCTTCATTGGGTCCTGTTTGGAACTTTCTGTGCTTCCTGTACTTACATGTCTATTTCCTTTTCCAAATTAGGGAAGTTTTCCTCTATTCTTTTTTCAAATTAGTTTTCAGTTTCTTGCTTTTTCTTTTCTCCTTCTGACACCACTATGATTTGAACAGTGGAATGTTTAAAGTTGTTCCAGAGGTTTTTAATCCTCTCCTCATTTTTTTCAATTCTTGTTTCTTCCTTTGTTTCAAATTGCTGATTTGAATCCCAGCTTCCTTTCCATCACTGTTGGTTCCCTACATATTTTTCTTTATTTCACTTTGTATAACTTCACTTCTTCCTTTATTTTGTGGTTGTACTCAATCATTTCTCTGAGCATCCTGATCACCATTGTTTTCAACTCTGCATCTAATAGGTTGGCTATCTCTGTATAGTTTAGTTCTTTTTCTGGGGTTTTGTTTTGGCCCTTCATTTGGGCTATATGTCTTTGTCTCCTCAATTTGACAGCTTCCCTGTGTTTCTTTTTGTGTTAGGTAGAGTTTTTTGACTTCGTGTCTTGATAGTGTGGCCTAACGTAGTACATTCCTACAGGGTCCAGTGGTACAGCCTCACCTATCATCTAAGCTGGGTACTTGAGGTGTGCCCTTTCTGTGTGCTAAGTACAACTTCCTCTTGTAGCTGAGCCTTGGATTTACCCAGACCAGTCAGCTGTAGGGATTGGCTGTGACCACTGACTACCAATCTTCATCCTCCATGGAGGAGCAGCTGTGCGGGGGCAGGGCGGAGGTGCTCCAATGTGGTCTGTAGTTATCCATTGGGTACTCTGGCCCTGGGGTTTCCTGGGTGGTATAGGCCAAGGTCAATCCATACCTATGTTATGCCCAGGTCACCCTGCCTGAGCTATAAAGCAATCTGAGATGCTGCTACTTATGCTGGGCTTGGAGAGTCCCAGGCAAAGCCAAGCTGTGAATCTGTGCTGGCTGTTGCTTGTGCCAGGCCCAGTGCTCACTGAGGCCAGCTGTGGCTTGTTTGAGAGGATTTATGAAGTTTTGAAGCCTAAGCCAAGGCCAGCCATTCATATGGAAAAGCAGCCTGGTGGGCCTGTATGTTGGGTGGGGCAGAGTCTCTGGGGGTCTCCAAGGCCAGTCAGAGTTAGGTTGATGGAATCTCAGATATGGCACCAGCCCTCCAGCTCTGAGGAGGAAGGGTTTAGATGACAGGAAACTTCCGTTTCCCCCTGTGTGGCACTGTGCCTTTCCAGATGCTACCCCTGTGCTGGAGCTCAGAAGGAGTGAGTCTGAGTGAGTCTGTGTGTGGGTTCTTTAAGGTGACTGCTTGGGACTCCAGAGGCTTCTTCCCCTGATTCACTCTATGCTGGATTTTGCAGCCAGAAGTTGTGGGGACTCATCTTCCTGGCACTGGAACCTTGGGCTGGGGGGTCTAGTGTGGGGCTGGGACTCCACTCCTAAGATAGCCTTCCCAAGTTGTTATCCACCACACATGGTTGTGGGACCATCCTGTTTCACATGTGCACCCCTCCTACCCATGTAAATGGATATGGTTTCTTTAATTTGGTAGTTGTCAGACTTCTGTTGAACTTGGTTTCTGACAGTTCTGACTAATGGTTCTATATTGTAGTTGTAATTTTGATGTGGTTGTGCAAAGAGGCAAACCATGTCTGCCTATGCTGCCATCGTGACCTGGTGTCCTCCAACAAAGTGCTGATGCACCACGCTGGCCAGTTCTTAGGGCTTTGAAGCAAGTGGGTGAAGCTTCCATTTTCCTACGTCTGACCCACATGCTGGTGGAGAGGTTAAAGGTCAAAGGTTCTAGCTTGAGCTAACCTGGAGACACTGTATCAGACCTTGCCTTGACTTCCAAGAATCATTTCATATGCATGTCTCTTTTCTCTTGGTCCTATCAAGGCATGGGCAGTGAGAGTGGCTTCAGGAGCAGAAGTTCTGAGTCCATGGAGTCTAGAACAGGCCCTGGCAGCTTCACGAGTGTCTTGGAGCAGTGCCCAGAGCTGCAGCGCCAGCGGGAGCTCAGGCAGATAAGGGTGAGATGGGGGTACTGTATTACAAGTTCAGCTTTCTTAGATTTTGTATATATGTATAATCATGCCATATTTGTCTTTCTCTCTGATTTATCTCATGTAGCATAATGCCCTCAAGGTTCATCTACATTATTTCAAATGGCAGGAATGAATAATATTCTATTGTGTGTATATTATATAAATATATACATACATAATTATTATATATAATATAGCAGGTCCTCAAGCAAATTCACTTCATACAACATAATTTTGTTATATAATGAAAGAAACAATTCTCAGGTGAGGCCACTTTTTGTGTGGAGTTTGCAAGTTCTCCCTATGTTTGCATGGGTTTTTTTGGGTGACTTTGGTTTCATCCTACATCCCCAAAATGTGCACATGAGGTGAATTATGTCTAAATTGTCCCAGTCTGAGTGAGTGTCAGTGTGTGTGACTGTGCCCTGTGATGAAAGGGTGTTCTGTCCAGGGTGAGATCCCACCTTACTCCCTGAGCTGCTGGGAGAGGCTCCAGCTACTCATGACCCTGAACTGGACTAACTAAGCAGGTTGGACAATTATTATGTTATTATTTTTCTTTCCAGTCTTTCTTAAAAGTATGTACAGCTCACATAAAAAAATGAATTATATTATGAACACATTAATTTTAATTTTATTATTTTAAAAATATTTTATTTATTATTTCCAGAGAGAGGGGAAGTGAGAGAAGCAGAGAGGGAGAGAGACATCAGTGTATGGTTGCCTTTCACCTGCCTCCAACTATAGACCTGGCTGGAGACCTGGCTTGCAACCTGGTCATGTGCCCTGGCTGGGAATAGAACCAGCCACCTTTGTGCTCACAGGTTGGCAACTATCCATTGAGTCAGGGCTATTTTAATGTTTAATATTAGAAAGTTTTTTGGTGTTTTTTCAAGTTTGGTGATGTTTTTGTGACCAGACATATGCTGTAAGAATTTAACTCTTGTTATAATTAGCATAGGGTAAAATTAGTTTTGTTGTATGTTGTTTTGCTTAAACACATCGTTTCCAAGAACCTATTCACAACTTTAAGTGAGGACTTTGTGTGTGTGTGTGTGTGTAAATGAGAGATATATAGTTGTATTTATAGATACTTCTGAGTATCTAGCCAAAGAAAATGAAACTATTTCAAAGACATCTGTACTCTCAAGTTCTTTGCAACAGTATTCACAATAACCAAGACAATGAAACAGCCTGAATGTCCATCGTGAGATGAGGGATAACTACGAAAGAACAATTCTAACATAACATCTCAACCTAAATTTATTTTCTTAACAATCAGTGGCAGATCATAAATAAAACACCTTTTATCAAAAATTCAAAAATGAAAACAGATGGACAAAAATATATAAGATGAAAATTGCCTAAAGATAGAAAATAATCATTTTAGAAACTAAAATTAAATTACAAGATTCACAAGGGGTAAGAGATTCTAACACATAAGGGTCATTGAAGAGAGGAAATAAAAATGAAAGTGTAGCACAGTGGATAATGTGCCAGCCTGTGAACTCAAATGTCGCTGGTTCGATTCCTCAGCCAGGGCACATAACCAGGTTGCAAGCCAGGTTTCCAGCCAGGTTTGTGGCTGGAGGCAGGTGAAAGGCAACCATACATTGATGTTTCTCCCCCTCTCTCCCTCTCTGCCTCTCTGCCTCTCTCCCTTCCTCTCTTTCTGGAAATAATATATATAAATGAAAATGAAATAAAGGAGTAAAAAGAATGGAGAGGTTATGATGATATGGAAGTTAGCAAGGGTGATATACCACGTATAAAATTGGAATCCCCAAAAAGGAAGAGAAATAATAGAATGCAAATATTATTTAAGGTTATAATTTAAGAAGAATTTGGGGAATAACGAAAGGGTAATATACATTTTTTAACATAGTTGTGGATGCTTACTTCAGAAAAGAAAAGCCAAGATATATCCTAGTAAAAGTATTAGACTTCTAGATTCAAAAAATTATCTATACCTTCACATAGAAAGGAAATCAGAGTAGCATCTCAACAGCAACATACAAAGCATAATAACTGCTAATCAATAGTTTCAATAAGCTCAAGAAGAAAAGATGTAAGTCGAGGATTTTCTATCTAAGTAAGCTTTACTTTTCAAATAAGATGTAGAAAGAATCAGAGACATAGAAAATAGCAATTACAATCCCACAGTAATTATTGCTGCAGTGAGCAAAAACTTTAAGTAGGAAAAGAGTATTTTTAAAGTATTAAAATATCTCCCCAAAATATTTGTTAGTTATTGGGGTGGTGTTAACATATTTTCACAGATTCTTTGATATATACTTCTTCATCCAGGAGATACAGTATGGTCCCCTCCTCTTGAGTGCAGTCTGGACTTAGTGACTTGTTTCTCATAAATGAAGTATGAACCAAGAAAAATAGTTAACTTTTAAAAAAGGAGAGAAGACAGCAGACCCATGTTAATCAAGTGATCAAGGTTGACATTATCAATACTGTAATAAGTTATGTACCTCCACTATGATACAATGAGAAGGTCACTTCACTTCTGTGATATTCTTCCAACTCATTATGCAAGTCTAATGATGATCAAGTATCAGGCAAACCAATATTAGGGATGTTCTACAAAATAACATTAATATCTTTTCTCTGTAAACAGTTTTATAAGTAAATTAGGAAATAACAGGAAGATTTAAAGACAAATTAACAGGTAATTCATTGGAGTAAAAATGCTAATAAACAGATAAAATGTTAATTTCACTATTACTTAAAAATATAAAACAGTGACTTCATTAACATTTTTAAAATGCTTAACATGTAAACTGCTGTTGCATATTTCATAATATATAATATGAATGATGCTTTTAAAAAGGTGAAGGACCTTCATCATACTTCAGGTTAAAGTAGATCTTAATCTACTGTAGACAGCTTGTTATAATTCATCATTAATTATTCTACAAAATGTATATTTGATTCTGCGTATTTCTTCTCAGATCATTTTCCTCCCCATTTATAAAACTTATCTAGATCAAACTTCATTATTTTAAAAATAATTACTGCAATTAGTTTGCTCCTAGTCTCTCTCCCCCAAAACTAATCCATGTATGTCTGCCAGTCAATTTTCAGAATGAAAGTGAACAGATTTCTGCCAAGAAATTGTAAGTGTTTCAAATACTCTACATCAGATTAGATATAATGTTTTCCATTAACTAGACAAGGTTAATCAAGATATGTACCTATGCACAATTAAGCCTTTGATTTTAATGCCATATCAACTTATTGAGGTTTGGAATAATTGTCTGACACAATTACATGAAAGTAACAAGAGTTGGTAATGAAAGTTGCCTTGAGTTTTCTCTTGCTTTACTTAGTTATGGTGGGATTTGGATTATGATTTGGCAGACAATTTTGAAATTCCAGCCATATATCTTTTTTAAAACACAGGCTAATGACTTAAAAATTATTATTTTACATAAAAACAGTTTTCTTTTTCTATGTCCCTTATCTATGAAACCATTTTAATAAGCTAAAATATTTCTGAAGAACCATGGACATGCACAACAAGTGGGATTGACTTTGTTGGGGAGTGGGTGGGTGGGGAAGGGGACAGAGCGGAGTAAAAAGGGGATGGATATAATACAACAACAATAAAATAAAATAAAATAAGCAAGTGAAAAAATGTTTCCATTGAAGATGAAGTTTATTTAAGAATATAATTCCTCATAATTTTTTTCAGAACATTTATTACCTCCTTATTTCTCAGGCTATAAATAAAAGGGTTTAATAAAGGAATTACTATTGTATAAAAAATAGCCACTAGTATATCTTTATCCCCTTCTTCAAGCGGTCGAATATACATGAGAAGGCAAGTGTAGAATATCGAGACAGATAGAAAGTGGGATGAACAGGTAGAAAATGCTTTACCTCTCCCTTCTTTGGATTTCATTTTGAAAACTGTAAAAAGGATGGAAATATAAGACATTAAGACAGTGGCAATGGTGAAGATTTGAATTGGCATTGAAAAAATATATATCATTAGTTCATTGAGGTAAGGGTCTGTACAGGAGAGTCTATAGAGTGGAAGGATATCACAAAAAAAGTGGTCAATATGATGAGATTTGCAGAAAGTTAACCTTAATAGAAGCCCTGCCTGGATCATGGAATGCAGGTTACTAGCTATGAAGGTCCCTACAGTCATCTGAATGCAAAGTTTCTTTGACATCATGGTATGGTACTGCAGTGGGCTACATATGGCCACATAGCGATCATAAGCCATTGCTGCCAGGAGAAAACAGTCTGCAGTTTCAGCAAGGCAGAGAAAATAAAATTGTGCCATGCATTCATTGAAGGAAATTATTCTGTCCTCTGAAAAGAAGTTTTCTAACATCTTGGGAGTAATGGCACAAGAACAGCAGGAATCCATTAGAGCCAATTTGCCCAGAAAGATGTACATTGGTGTGTGAAGATGACGCTCCATAAATATCAATGCCACCAGGCCAAGATTACCCACCACGGTGATCAGATAGATGGCAAAGAACACCAGAAACAGAATAATCTTCAGCTGTGGATGATCTGTAAATCCTATGAGGATAAACTCAGTTGTCGAGGAGTGATTTTCCTCAGCCATTCCAGGCTTCTTGGCTGAGATAGAAATCATAGAGAAATGAAATTCTAAGGTAGAATAGTGTAATTCTGCCCCCTAATATTTCCATATACAAAATGAAAAAATTCTCTTCAATAATCCTATGCTGTCTTGTAAAGAGAAAAGTAGCACATGCACAGCAGGTCAAGTCAGTGAGAAGAAACATATCAATGATAGTGAGCGTAGGACTGTCTAGGAATGCTTGTGTGAATTTCCAAGAGAGAATTGTTTTTTTTTTCTGCATGAATTATCCAGTGCTGGCTGATGTGAAAAGTCTTAGTCAGTATATATAATTTGGCATTTCCAAAATTAAAAGACATTTTATTATGGTGAGTTTTTTCTCCAGGAAAGAGAAATAAACAAGTTTAAAATACTTGTGGTGTTTCAAAATAAGTTGCTCTTTAGACATTTTAAGTGTCTAATATTAAGAACTCCCCAGAATCACAGTCAAGTTTTAAGATGGATTCTCTCGCTTAGTATCCCTTCACAGCTAAGCTTACCATGGGATATTTCAAAGAAATACCTATTTACTTTTAAGACAGTATAAGAATATACATGAATTTTGATATTTTTATATTTATTTCAACATTCTGAATTTTACTCCTATATTAAAATAACAGAGCCCCTAAGAAATTATTCTTCTTCATTATCTATTAATCTTAATATTTTCTGTCTCTAGTTTTAAGTGTCCTATATGCATCTCTAATATGAGATTTGGCAACTAAGTCTCCATTCACAATGTTTGTATTTCTCATAATAGATCCCTATCTTGTACTCTCTGAAACTTCTTTTTTTTAATTTAATTTTATTGTTGTTGTATTACATCCATCCCCTTTTTGCTCCCCTCTGTCCCCCTCTTTTTTTTAATTAAAAAAAATTATTTTAAAAAGAGGGGAAGGGAGAGAGGCAGAGAGAGACATCAATGTATGGTTGCCTTTCACCTGCCTCCAGCTATGGACCTGGCTGGAGACCTGGCTTGCAACCTGGTCATGTTGTCCTGGCTGGAAATTGAATCAGTGACCTTTGGGTTTGCAGGCTGGCTCCTTATCCACTGTGCCACTAGCCAGGGCCTTTGAAACTTCTTAATAGCAATTAATGTCCTCATTTTTGGTGAATCCCATGGAGGTCCTGCATTTATTATATGATTATTTACATTTACAAGCATTTACTTCTAATTCCCCATGTATTTATTGGAATACAATGACCACTCAAGTTTATTATATATTTATTATAGTTTAGCAACCATAATGTTTTAAGAAACATGGGTTTTTAAGAATGTTAAAATCATCTTTCTTTTCCTCCAGAAATTGCTAAAAATATTTGGCCTCAGCATTTTTCAGATAGGCAATTTTGAAGAAGAACCTACTACAATGGTTGATCAAAGTACATTGTTTTTAAAACATATTTTGGTTAGTTTTTTTCCTGTTTATTATCACTGTCTACACTGAATTTAATATAGTATTTTTCTATTTTCTTATAAAGTGTGGTAAGGCTTTCTGGAGTCTTATCCTTAAAGGGTATAATCAAATGAATAAAATAAGTTTGCTCATTATATTTTAGGTCTGTAACACTTTAAAAACACCTTTTAGAATTATAGTATTTTGGAAAAACTTAGTAAAAACATGCAAAGATGACTTTTTATATTATTTTTAAGTAAAACATAATGGTAAATCAATCAAAAATACTTATATAAATTCTAGTTTAGTTTTGAATAATCACTATTTTATGTAAAAGATAATGTATCAGAATAATTGGTGAAAAGTCATTCTCCCTTCCCCAATGTGAAATACAAACAATTCAACTGAGTTAGAAATCAATATTACTTTATATCCTATAATTATTTTACAGATTTATTTGTAGACTTACCTGTATATTTATTGAGAAAACAATGGTATTTTTGGACTCAGAATAGGACAGGATGATCCACTGTACTGTGTTTCTTTATGACTTTCTATAGTGTCTTCAATTTAGAGACAGGCCAAGAAAATACCAACAAAAAGTGCTGAAGTATTTTAGGAAAGTGTGTATTAATGAATTTTAATGCTTTCATATAAATAAATTAGAAATTAGTCCTCATATAAGATGACAACATTTTATAGTAGCTGATTGGTTACCTAATGTTGTTTGTCCTTAGACAAATTAAGAAAAACTGGGTCTTTAAAACATTTGGGAATAAATTATGTAACTGTAGGATGTTCTACCTACCAATAGGCCAGTGACAATAATTATGTTAGCCTCAGGCCAGGTTAAAGTTTCCATTGATTCCAGAGGGATATCCTTGGCACTGGAACCAAGGTGTTTCAGCAGAGACCTTAACCTGGGAGACATGGTTTCCAAAACACAGGTAAACCAAAGAGTATCAGTGAAAAAAAGGTCCTTTGAGATTTGGGGGTTAAATGAAATGAAGTCAGTTAAAGTCACTGAAGTCACTCAAGTCAGCTAAAGGTCATGTCAATTTTTTACATACTTGAGATATAGTTCTCCCTTTCCCTTCCCCTCCCTGCTCTCTGTTCTCTGATTCTCTCTCTCTCATGCTCTGTACTTAAAAACTATAGTGGAGAGAAAAAATCATATTGATCACTTACTGGAGAAAGTGGAAGTTAAGCCAAAATATGGAGAAAGATGTGGATTTGTGGACAAAAGGTAAAATGTAGTTACATTCTTCTCCTTTACTCCCTTTGATGAATCTGACCATGCTATAGATCGATCTTCTGAAACAGCTCTGCCATTGTGCTCTTTAGTTTCACGTATGCATCATTAGAGAACTTTTTAATTGGTCTTCCATATCCATCTTCTTTATATTATAGATATTCTCTTACAGACTGGAAGTGTTTTTGGCTCCTCATTACTTTCCAAACCAAGTCTTTGTCCTTTATGTTAGTATTTCAAGGCCTCCATGGACTGGTCTTATTTCACCTATACCTCTATTTTCTACCATTATTCTTTAAGAATCTATCTCCAAAAACATATCTATTACTTTCCCATTCCGTCATGTACTAGATTTAGATCCTAACTTAGCATTTTTACTCAGAATCTATTTCTCATCTAAAATGCCCTTGTGTTTTTTAACCTATTCCTCCATCCAAATCCTATTTAATCTTTATATAAGGTCTGATTCCCTTCATGAAGACATCTTCAAAATTCTGATCTGAAAAATAACGAACTGTCTTTAGCATAGAAAGAGATCTTAATTACAGTTTACTTGGATGTTTGTTTGGCTTTTCTTTGTATGAAAGTCTCATCTATTTTCAGCTGAATTTTTTTTTGAATTTCCATACTGCAAACCTCTCAATATAGCAGATAATGCAGGCCCTCCAAGAATGCTTATTGATTTAGTTGCAGAAATTTTATTTAAATGAAATTCAACATTCATAGAGTGATTAAAAAAGACAAATCACTGAGTCAGACTTTGAGTAGAGAGGACCCCTCGGTAAGGGTGGGGTTGGGAAGAAAGTAGCAAAGATAAATAAGAAATAACCCTGCCACCAAGAGCTACTGATCTAAGAGTAAATCACTTACACAACTGTATGTAGAGCAGCTAATTCTGAGTTAAATATCAAAATAGAACTGTGTACAAGGTATATGGGAACACAAATAAGGATGTAACTTAGAAGACTAGGGAAAGACTTTGCAAAGAAATGATATTTCCTATGATTCTTGAAGGATAGATAAGATTTTAGTAAACAGAAAATGTGTGATAAGATATTATAGGCTGAAGGAATAGTATAATTAAAGATAAAGGCATGGAAGCTTTAAATCATAGGGAATATTTAAGGAATTGAGAGTAAATTAGAGCAGCCAGAGTCTGGGGGCACACAGGAAAAGGAAGAGGAGAAGGGAGGCTTGGGTTGAACTGGTCTGCTTCTGCCCCTCCATTCTGCCAACACTTTTCTCTCACCAGCCTCACTACTTATATCCTAACCACCAAATCCAAAGCATTTTTGACATTTATTATCCTAATTAAATAACTATAGGATTTGGTATTGTTGATCATATTCCGAAGTCATTGCCTCTTCAGGCTTCTGTGAAAACATTTTTTATTCCTACACTTTTGGCTGTTTTATCTCCATATTTTATATACTATAATAGATCCTCCTTTCCTTAAAAATATACATTTGTTGATACACAAAAGTGTGTTCTTTAGTATATTTACAACTTACAACAGTTGATTTTAAATACTAACTCCTGATTTCTAAAGGACTTTTCTAATATTTAATAAATTACCATATTCTCTGATGTCATGCAGCTGCTCTTGGAAACTAATCAAAATGTGCTAAATTTTTATATTAAAAAACAGGCTCAAAGCCCTGGCTGGTGGCACAGTAGATAGGTGCTGGCCTGCGAATCCAAAGGTCACTGGTTCAATCTCTCAGCCAGGGCACATAACTAGGTTGCAAGCTAGGTCTCCAGCCAGATCCATAGCTGGAGGCAAGTGAAAGGCAACCACACATTGATGTTTCTCTCCCTCTCTGACTCTCTGCCTTCTCCTCTCTAAAAATAATAAAATAAAAAATAAATCTTAAAAAAAAGGCTCAAACCTACTTGAAATTCTTTATAATATTTTAATGTTGGTTAGAAAACTGTTTCCAAGTTTAAAAAATATTCAAATGTAAATTTTTTTATAATCCTCACCCAATAATATGCTTATTGATTTTAGAAAAGGATGGGGAGAAAGAGGAACAAAAAAACATCAACATGAGAGTAACATCCATCAGTTGCCTCTCATTTGCCCTTTGCCTGGGAATCAAACATTTAACCTAGGCATGTGCCCTGACTAGGGATCAAACCCTCAACATTTTGGTGTATAGGACAACTCCAACCAGCTGAGCCACCCAGCCAGAGCAAGACATGAATTTTTAATATGTTAGTTATATAAGTGTTGCCCAGAAAATCATATCAGAATATGGAAACCCAAATATGTTTTCAAAATTTTATCTGCATTACGTGATTTTCTTTTGAAAAGCAGTTGCTTTCATTTAGTTAAATATTACATTATATTAAAGGGGGAAAAAAGGTGTTAATTAGTTTTAAAATATTGGTTGAATAGATACTTCTGATCAAATAATGGATTAAGTTTAGAATAACCATCTTTTATTAGAAGAAAAGTATATAGGGAGGGAAGATGGCGGCAGAGTAGTGGGCAGTGCAGAAGGCTTTCTCAAGCGCTGGAGCAGCTGGAGGATAGGGTAAGGAAGACAAAACAGGTACAAGTGCCAGAGAATTAGTGTGGTAAACATTTGGATTCCGGGAGGCATAGTCCGGAGGCTGCAGAGAACTACAGGTAAGTGGATATTTGAGCAGCAAACTTGGGAGGACTGAGTGAGTGCTGAGCTCCATGGCTGAGAGAATGGGAGCATGGCTCCCAGAACCAGAGCCAGGGGATAAGAGATCCCCTGCAGGAGCCTGCAGGAGTGCACAGGCACTGGCAGCATAAAAGCAGAGCTGTGGCCACCACCAGCAGAAAGGGCAGCTTGCAACCTGAGCCCAGAGCCCAGAGCCTGCTTTGAAGAACCAGCAGTGAAGAGCCCCTTCCCCCCAAAATAAACAAAATCAGAAATGGCAGAGAAATCACAACCGATACCACAGAAATACAAAGGATTGTAAAAAAATTACTACATACAACTATATGACAGGAAATTTGACAACCTGGGTGAAAGGGACAAATTTCTGGAAACATATTACCTACCAAAACTGAACCCAGAAGGAGCAGAAAGCCTGAATAGACCAATAACAACTAATGAAATCGAAGAAGTAATTAAAAAACTCTCAGCACACAAGAGTCCTGGACCAGATGGATACACAGGTGAATTGTACCAAACATTTAGGGAAAAACTAGCTCTAATCCTTCTCAAACTATCCCCAAAAAGTCCAAGAAGAGGGAAGACTCCCAAACTCTTTCTATGAGGCCTATTCTAACCCCCAAACCAGGTCGACACAACAAAGAAAGAAAACTATAGGCCAGTATCTCTGATGAACATAGATTCGAAAATTCTCAACTAAATATTAGTAAACTAGATCCAGCAATATATTTAAAAAAGCATACACCATGACCAAGTGGGATTCATCCCAGGGATGTCAGGGTGGTACAATATTCTCAAATCGATAAATGTAATGTGCTACATAAACAATATGAAAGACAAAAACCATCTGATCATATCAATAGATGCCAAAAAAGCATTTGATAAAGTACACCATTTTATGATAAAAACACTCAGCAAGATGGGAATAGAGGGAGCATACCTCAAAATAATAAAGGCCATATACAAGAAACCTGAAGCCAGCATCATACTCAATGGACAAAAACTGAAAGCATTTCCCTTAAGATAAGGAACAAGACAAGGGTGTCCACTCTCTCTATTTCTATTCCACATAGTTTTGGAAGTTCTAGCCACAGCAATCAGATAAGAAAAAGGAATCAAAGGAATCTAAATTGGAAAGGAGAAAGTAAAATTGTCATTCTTTGCAGATGAAAGGATAGTGTACATAGAAAACCCTTTAGACAATTCAGAAATCAAAGGTGGAGAGGAACCAAGATGGCGGAGAAGTAAGTGGAGCTACACCAATCTCCTCCAAAGTGGAATTAAAACTTAATTGGAGCCCTGGCTGGTGGCACAGTGGATAAGGCACCAGCCTGCAAACCCAAAGGTCACTGGTTCGATTCCAAGCCAGGGCGCATAATCAGGTTGCAAGCCAAGTTTCCAGCCAGGTCCATAGGTGGAGGTGGGCGAAAGGCAACCATACGTTGATGTCTCTCTCCCTCTCTGCCTCTCTCCCTTCCCTTCTCTCTAAAAAATAAGAAACTCTTTTTTTAAAAAAATTGGGGTGGGGGGGAGAAATCATCCAGAATAACCAACAGGAGAACACCAACTGGAGAGAACCCTTATTACCATGAACAGAAGAGGCTGCTTCATCACAATGTGACGGGTAGGAAGTGCGGAGACAGGAGAGGCTGGCAGGGTTCCCACAGGCAGCAGCTGAAGGGAGAGACATCTCAGCACCAGGGGGTTCCACCTGAGGAGGGTGAGATCTAAACCCCCAACTGGGCTTCCCAGACTACAGCAACAAAGCTGAGAGTAAAACAGCACCCAGCTGTGAAAAGCAAAAAGCTGCCAGGTTTAGCCCATTTGACAGAGAGACGAAGTTTTAAAGGGACCACCCATGAAAACACAGTAGCACCCACATACCCTGGGCTCTAGCAGAGAAAGGGAAGAGTGGACTAGAGATTCTTGGGGAAAGTGTGGATCACTGACTTTAGAAGGAGAGTTGAGGGAGCAGCCCATGAGTCCAGTGCTGATCCATCCCTGTTATAGCCAGCAGATCACTCTTCTCCAAAGGGCGGGAGCCTGAGGGGAAGCTACAGCCCCACTTATAGGAATTAATCCACCCCACCCAGCAGTGCCTAAACCTGACCTTAGATCACAGGTTGATTGGATTAACAACTAAAAGAGACAAAGACAGTGGGTCTCTAGTAGTCTCCAACTGGATGACTAGGCCCAGACTGGGACACGAGCTAATGTCACCAAGCACAGATCCAGGAAGTAAAAAAAGTGCACCTCTACACCACAGAAGGTCACACCACTAAGACAGTAAGTCAAAGCAGACCAATCCAAGAAGCAGAAACAAACAAGAGCCACCTAAAATGGGGAAACAAAGAAATGAACCCTCAGCAAATGGAAAGGAGCAATCCCAGGAAGAGTGCAAAATGAAATAGAGGCTAGCACACTATCAGACATGGAATTCAAAATAATGATGACAGAGAAGCTCAATGAGCTCAGCGAGTTCAAAGAAAACTACAAACAACTCCAGGGGAACTACAAAGAACTCCAGGGAAACTACAAGGAACTTACTGAGAACTATACCAGCATTAAAAAGGACACAGAAACCAGTAAGAAATCAGTAAGAGCCAGGAGGAAATCAAGAATACCATTTCTGAATTGAAGAACACAGTAGAAGGAATCAAAAGCAGACTAGAGAAAACAGAGGATCGGATCATCAGGCTGGAGGTCAATGTAGAAAAAACAAAAACAAAAACAAAAAAAACCCAGGCAGTGCAACAAAATGAAAAAAGACTGAAAAAGAATGAAGAGGTTTTAAGAGAGCTGCAGGACAACATGAAACATAATAACATCCATATCATAGAGATACCAGAAGGAGAAGAGGAGGAGCAAGGGATAGAAAACCTGTTTGAAAAAGTAATGATAGAAAACTTCTTTAACTTGAGGAGAGTAAAAGTCATGCAAGCTCAGAAAGCACAGAGATTCCCAATGAAGATGAACCCAAACAGGCCCACTCCATGACACATCATAATTAAAATGGTAAATTTCAAAGACAAGGAGAGAATCCTAAAAGCAGCAAGAGAGAAAAAGCTAGTAACATATAAGGGGGCTCCAATAATGTTTTCAGCTGATTTCTCCACAGAAACACAACAAGCCAGAAGAGAATGGCAAAAAATATTTCAAGCAAGGAGAAATAAAGGTTACAACCAAGAATACTCAATCCGGCAAGGCTCTCATTCAAAATGGAGGGTGAACTAAGGAGTTTCCCAGCCAAAAGAAGGCTAAAAGAATACATCTCCACTAAACCAGCATTGCAAGAGATGCTAAAGGGTCTGCTTTGAGAAGAGGAAGTAACAGAGAAACAGACAGAAACACACAAAGAGAAAAATGGATAATGGGTAAGTACCTATCAATAATAACCTTAAAGGTAAATGGATTAAATGCACCAAAAGACACAGGGTAGCTGAATGAATAAGAACCAACTTTAACATATGAATGATCTTGTTATAAATAGATTTTACTAATAAGGTATAATTTTGTATATTACTTGTGTCTGTATTACTGAAGGTTAAGTTTCCTAGATTGGAATTTTTTCACAATATGGGAAAATTATGTTACTTGTGATAACTCAGAAAAATCAAATGCAGTTAAGGAAGAAGGAAAAAGTAAGAAAATGTGGATGTATATTATGTAGAATACATGCTATCTTTCTTATTCACTGTTACAAAATATGTGCTTATTTGTGTGTTTGTAATATATAGATTTTGTTAGCAATTTATGTTTTAAATAGCAACCAACTAGTCATTGGTGTATTGAGAAATCAGTCCATCTTTAGGTTAGAAAAGAGCCTGAGAATGAAGACGAATTTGGATGGAAGTTGCAAACTACTAAACTATATGATTTGTGTACATGGGCAATCTATATTCTCATATTAGCATGTAAATTAGATGAGATTCCTTTCAAATAGAGAGTGGAAATACACATTTCCAGTTATGAAGGCCCCTAAACGGGGGATGCTTGGGAAAAGGAATGAATGCTATAGTAAACTTTATTATTGAAATGTGAACATACCTAATCTCTACCTCAACAGACTCTTAAATAGTTCAGGGGTTAGTTTAGGACCACATAGGAAGTCAATCACAAGTTTAAAATAATAGCGGGAATACTATTCTTCAAAAGTATTTAAATCCTAGGAATTTTCATTTGTTACCTCAACTTAGTAGACATAATAATTTCTACTCTGGGGACCAGATGAGCACCACAAGTGGCATTATTTGTGAAGGCTTCAACTTATAAAACACACGTAGAGAAAAAACAGGGGGTATTAAAAGAAGTAAGACCTGTGCACAGCCTAAAAAAATAAGTAAGTCTACTACTTAAGATGGAAAACTCCAAAAAAGAACAAGTTGTAGTTCCAGTAGCTTAAAATAAAGTTGAGTTGTGTTATTGGAGGGGGGAGGATCTAACTCAAAAGCCAAATTCATTTTTCACTATGGGTTTGGCACCATCTCTAGGACAAATTTCACAAAAGTGAATTCTGTAATACTCCATTTCTGTGATATATTTCACAAAAATAGCATTCCAGAGTAAAATGAGTATTAAAGAAGAAAAGAACTGCTTAATTTGCTACAATATATCTAAAATACTATCATTTAACATGTAATAATTATGTAAGCTGTTGGCATATTTTAAATTTTTTGTATTTACCCTTCAAAGTCTAGTATGTATCTTAAATATGTATAAAAACATGTATGTGTGTAAATCTATTTTTGCATGTGTTTGGTAATATAGCAATTCATGTTGCTTAAAAGAGTAATTCTTTAAACAAATGAATTAATGTAGGCATTTTGAAATAATGAAAAGGAAACTTCTATTAATATGATATGAGAGGCAGACAGAAGGCCGTAATTAAATGGTGAATTGTGTGGCTGTGAAAGGAAAAAAATGTACACATTGGTAGTTACAGAATAAATGGGGATATTAAGAAGAATAAAGGAAATGGAGAAGCCAAAGAACTTATATGTATGACACATGGACATGAACTAAGGGGGTCATTGCTGGAAGAAACAGGGATACTGGGTGGAGGGGAGCAAAGGGGGAAAAATTGGGACAACTGTAATATCAAAATAAATAAAATATATTTAAGAAAAAAACAAACAAAGAAAAATAAAACAAGAAAGCCCTATAGACTTCACTAAAAAAACTACTCAACCTAATAAGCAAATTTGGCAAAATAGCTGGATACAAAGTCAATATCCAGAAATTGAAGGCATTTTTATACACCAACAATGAAACATTAGACATAGAAGCTAGAAAACAAATCCCATTTATCACAGCAACAAGAAAAATAAAGTACTTAGGAATAAACTTAACCAAGGAAGTAAAGAACTTGTACTCAGAAAACTACAGAACACTAAAGAAATAAATTAAGGAAGATACAAATAAATGGAAGCACATACCATGTTCATGGGTGGGAAGAATTAACATCATTAACATTCCCATACTACCCAAAGCCATCTACAGATTCGATGCAATCCCTATTAAAATACCGACATTAAACACAGAATTAGAACAAACTCTTAAAAAATTCATATGGAGTCAAAAATGCCCTGAATAGCTACACCAATCCTGAGAAAGAAGAACGAACTAGGAGGAATCACAATACCAGATATCAAACTATATTATATATTACAAAGCCATAGTAACCAAAACAGTCTGGTACTGGCATAAGAACAGACAAACAGATCAATGGAACAGAATAGAGAGCCCAGAAATAAACCTAGGTCCCTATAGTCAACTGATAATCGACAAAGGGGGAAGGAACATAAAATGGAGTGTAAATAGCCTCTTCAACAAGTGGTGCTGAGAGAACTGGACAGGTGTGGGGGACCCTGACCTGCAGTAAAATCCCCTGGTACTGCAGATGAAAAAACACAGTTCCAAACAGCTCTGTGTAAGGGGAAGAAGATCTGGCCAGTGGCTCAAGGCCAAAGGCTCAATTCTTTGTTTCCAAGGGTCTTTTACTGAAAGGGGTAAACTTGGAGGCATGTAGCTTGTCAATCAATGCTAATCAATGCTAATAACAGGGAACTGGAAAAATAAGTGATAGGGCAGGGAGATCTCACTCAGGTCAGGATATGCATTTAAATTTAAAAAACTTCTGAAGTTGATACAAGGAAGGAATAGGGGAGGTGAGAGAACAGGACCTCCCTAGCAACTAAAGTATTTTTCCATGATCTAGTCCCCTTTTGCCCAGGGGCCACTGGTTTTACATGGAGACATGTATGTACCCAGCCTTCCGGTCTTGCAGTTGGGACTTACAGGTTTAGCCTGGCTCACGTGGGACTCCAAGTTTCTATGTTTTTCCCAGGTGGGACCCAACAGTCAGGCACATGCAAAAAAAATGAAACTCGACCACCAACTTACACCATACACCAAAATAAATGCAAGGTGGATAAAAGGCTTAAACGTAATCAATGTCACCATAAAAGTCCTAGAAGAAAACATAAGCAAAAAATTGCAAATACCCCACACAGCAATATTTTCATGAATATCTAACCCAGGGCAAGGGAAATAAAGGAACAAATAAACAAATGGGACTACATCAAACTGAAAAGTTTCTGCTCAGCTAAAGAAATAACAACAAAATGAGAAGGGAACCAACCATACTGGAAAACATATTTGTCAATGACACTTCAGACAAGAGTCTGATCTCCAAAATATATAAAGAACTAATATGACTCAACACCAGAGAGACAGATAGCCCAATTAAAAAATGGGCAAAGGACCTGAATAGACACTTCTCCAAGAAAGACATACAAAGGGCCCATAGGCATATGAAAGAATACTCAACATCACCAGCCATCAGAGAGATGCAAATTAAAACTACAACAAGATACCACCTCACACCTGTCAGAATGAACATCATCAACAAATTAACAAACAACAAGTGCTGGTGAGGATGTGGAGCAAAGAGAACCCTGATGCATTGCTGGCGGGAATGCAGACTGGTGGAGCCACTGTAGAAATAGTATGGAATTTCCTCAAAAAACTAAGAATAGGACTACATTATGACCCAGTGATTTCCCTGCTAGGATTATACCTGAAGAATCCTGAAACACCAATTCAGAAGAACCTATGCACTCCTATGTTCATAGCAGCGTTATCTACAATTGCCAAGCACTGGCAACAACCTAAGTGCCCTTCAGTGGATGAATGGATCAAAAAACTATGGTACATTTACACAGTGGAGTTCTATGCAGCAGAAAGAAAGAAGGAACTTCTACTATTTGGGATTGCAGGGATGGAAATGGAGAGTATCATGCTGAGTGAAATAAGCCAGGCAACAAAAGTGAAATACCATATGTTCTCAATACAGGAGACTAAGGAATAAAACATACAGGCAAGCAGAAAGAAACAACAGACACAGGAGTAAAAAAGAAAAAAAGAGGAGGAGCAGAATGATGTTGACTAGCGGGGAGAGGGAGAAGGGAGAAAGCAGGGGAAGGGATCAGATGAGGTTCTAGTAAGGAGGAGCCATGGACATGGACAACGAGATAGGAATTGACTGAGAGTGGGGTAGGGGAGAGCAATGGGTGGGGGAGGGGGAAATGAGACAATTTAATACAACAATAATAAATAACATTGAAAAAAGAGAAAAGTATATAACTCTAAATTCAGCAACTCTTTTAAATATTGACGTATTTTTTGTGAACCTCTCTGTATTGTGCATAGCCTCTCCTCATCTCAATTTAAGACGTCATAAAGATTATAGTATTTTAAGGATTGTTTTTATAAAAAGATAACCACATTGCTGACATCTTGTTTCTTTACATCCACTCCTGGCTTCAGTCTTTTTGTTGCAGTAGCTTGCCTATGAATTATGAAAATAATTATTTTCAAATGAAATGGTATCTCTACTTGTCATATTCATTGATTTATTGTGCAGCAGCTTTTAATGATATAGGAACACATTTTACTTTGTTGCTTTACTGTTTTTCTGTATTATTTCTACCAATTTTAAAATGAATACAGGCACCTTTACTAAGGAGGAAGAAGTATTTATACACTTATGTATGACTTTTTATCTTTACTTCTAATTACATTACCTCAGTAGGAGCTTCTTAACTTTCATCATTTAGTTAAATTAAATTTGTAAAGTAATGAAATGAGTATTGCATAATGATAGCTGGCAGTTAGCAGCTTCTTTGCTCTAAGTATGCTTTTTAATATGCTAACTCACTTAACCGGCAGGTTGTATTATTATTCCAATTCTATAGAAGAGGAAATTAAGATGCACTGAGGTTAAGAAACAACCACCATGTCCCATACCTTATATGTTTCAATACCTAGATTTGAACCCAGTGACTTTGACTCTAGGGTACACATACTTTGTGTTCTTAGTCACCATAATACATTGCTCTACGTTACATGATATTAAACATAGATTTTTAAAAATTTTTCAGAAGTCCTCCATACTCTAGGTGCATAGTTGTAAATGTTTAGCTAGGGATAATAGAGTAATAATTCTGTTTTCAATAGCTAATATCACAAAACACATTTCAGGATGAGTTTCACTATTAATAATAGTAGATAAAAACACAAATCTCTAATACATTTTTGATACATTCTTTTGGCTTGCCTTTTTCAGATGATATTAGATGCATCAATTTTATCTCCAAAACTAATTAATACACATAATGAGTGTAAGAGAAATGTCAATTTGGCCATTTCCTTCTTCCTCCTTCTTTTCCTCCTCCCCTTCTTGTTAACTTATACTTGAATAATAGTATTACTTCCAAATATTAATTTTCAGAAATATATTTAGGTCACTTTACCACTTCATAGAAAAGTGAGATAAAATTATAAAAGATGATCTGTAAAGTTATTTAAATGAGCACAGGTAAACTGCAGTGTATTATATCCTGACAGACTAAAAACAAGTGAATAGAAATTGTTACCAAAACTTCCAAGTACAAAGGTCCTTCTTGTTTCTCAACATGTCACATACCACACTGACAGATGACTGTTTGACCTAATGCCCTTTCAAAGAATAACAGCTGAAATTTGTTCATATAAGGGAAATCAATTATTTATGGATTGTCACTGAACAAAGGCAAGGCAAATTTACAAAAGGAAACAAACAAACAAAAAACAACTTTGAAAACTGTGAGATTGATTTTTTTCCCCACCTTCAGCATGCTAGTTGTTTAGACACTATCAGGAGGTGCAGCTTATCCCAGGATGGACTGACACAATCAGTTCCTGGAAAATTTTGTGACTGTAGTTAAGAAGCATATAAGGCATGGACACCTGAGGTTAACAGCTCCTAATGTCCTTGTGTTGCTTTCTTCCCACTTGGTTAAGTGAAGACTGCCATTTCCTTCATTACAATTACCCCCTTTCAGTCACTGTCAGCTACCAAGGCAATAAAGTTAACCAGAAGACCTCCAGTATCATCTTGAAGCAGTATCATGTAAATGGCTACGAAATAACATTTTAAGCACATGGACATTAGATAGTACTGAAAAAAAGTATGAAGACTCAGAGACTGACTATACAGGAGATAATGGCCAGACCATATTTGGAAATAGAATTCTGCATCGCAACAAGCAGCAACCACCCTAAGAAATCAATCCCTCATGTAAATCTTAGGAAGCCAGCCTGCTATATACTATACGGTGTGTTAGACTTGTAGGATGTAAGACTATCTTTAGCAATGTTTCAGGAAGTTAAATAATACTTAATGTAACAAACCCAAATGACCAGGATTTGATTAATAATTGACAGCTTCCTAATTGTTGTCTGTTTCCAACTTAGGACAAAATAGAGAATACCAAAAATGCATCCATAACCAGTTACACAGAGTGTCTTCCTTTTAGTTTGTCTGCCTAGAGCTTCCTCTAGGCCTCCAGTGAAGGCAGACCTTGGCCTTCACTTTTTTTTCCACTACAAAGTTTTCTCATTCCTTTCCTGCCTTTAACTATATCAAAACCCAAGTGATGGTGGCTGGCTCTCTTGCTGTAGCAAACCTGGAATAAATAGCCTCTCCTTTTCTCATTTGGTTGTTTCTTTGTCTATTTCCACAGGCTAATCGCTAATATTATGAGATATTTGGACTTTGCTTTGTATCTAGTCTAAGCCTAACCTAGAGAATAAGTCTTACTGATGGGTTTGATCTATCAGAAGTGATCAATTTACCCTTTATCTTAATTGATTAATTGACAGTTATTCTTTTCCTAAAGTTATTCTTTTCCAGGCATTAGTGATTGTATTAATTTTGTCAGGCCTGGCCAATACATAGTTGAGACCTTTATGTTATCTAAAGCAATTACAGTTAATAAAGCTATGCTAGTTTGTAAGTGTTTTAGATAGTTTTGGTAAATTACCACATCAGGTTCTTATTAACAGATGAGTAACCAGGATATTTCTTTTACATACCTAGAAAGGCTAAATAATAACAGCAGAATATGCATTTCTCAGTGGAAAGTATTGTGAACCATCTGATTATTGAACTATACTCCCAGTAGTGTGTTCTCAGATAAAAAAAGTACCATGCTATCTTAATTTAATCAGTCTATGTCTTCTTTCTAAAAGTATGCAAGTTTGTTGTCATATGTGACCTTAATTCTGTTGATGTTGGTTGCTTCTATACTCAATTTGTTGAAAGTTTTTACTATAAAATGATGAATTTTGTTAACTGATTTTCTGTATCTATTGAATGATCATATGATCTTTATCTTTCATTCTATCAATGTGTTGTATCACATTTATTGATTTGCAAATATTAAATCATCCTTGTATCCTAGGATAAATGCTACTTGATCATGGTGTACTGGTCTTTCAGTGTGCTGTTGAATTCAATTAGCTAGAATTTTCTGAGAATTTTTTACACATATATTCATCACAAATATTGGCCTGTAGTTTTTTAACTTGGTAGTCCACTTATCTGTTTTAGTGTCAGGGTAACGCTGACTTCATAAATGGGTTTGAAAGTGTTCACTGCTCTTTAGTGTTTTGAAGGAATTTTAAAATTTGCATTATTTCTCCTTTATATGTTTGGTAGGATTTATCTGAAACCACTGGGTCCTGATCTTTACTTTGTTGGTAAGGTTTTGGTTACTGATTTATTTTCTTAATTGTTATTGCTCTGTTCAGGTTTTGTATCTTTATAATTCAGTCTTGGTAAGTTGTATGTTTCCAGGAATTTATCCATGGGGTCTAGGTTATACAAATTGTTGATTTATAGTTGTTCATAGTTGCCTTTACAATTTACATTTCTATGGGGATAGTTTTCTCTTTTATTATAATTTTATTTGAGTCTTTTCTCTTTTTTCTTTGTTACATTAGCTTTCAAGTTTTCAATTTTATTTGTCTTTCCAAACAATCATCTCTTAGTTTTTAATCTCTTCTTTTGTCTTTCTGTTCTCTATTTTATGTCTTTTTGCTCTAATTTTTATTATTTTTCCCTTTGCTAACTTTAGGCTTACTGTTTTCTACAGGGTGTGTGCAATCAATTGGCAAAATTTTAGTAAAACAATATACCACAAGAGTGTTTTATTTTGAAATAAATTTATTCTTATATGCAAATACATAAACATAGTCATTATTTTTTTAATTAAAAAAGTCTCCATTTGCTGCAATAATAGACTCGATTTGACTTTGGAATCTTGAGCACACTTTCATTAACTTTTCTCTATCCATGGACATCATAATGTTTTCAATCTTAGCTTTAACAGACTCTTTATTGGAATGAGGTTGTTTATTAACTTCTCTCTCACAGATGCTCCATACATAATAGTCTAAAGGATTTGTATCTGGTGATCTAGGCAGCCAGATTTCCTTTGACCAGAATTCAGAAACATTGACACTGAGAACTTCTTGTAACTTTTTGGCTGGTGCACCATCTTGTTGGAAGATCAAATGATGTCCATTTTCAACTTGTTTCATCCATGGTACAACTACTTCTCTCAAAACATCCAGGTAAACATCCTAGATCTTCACTGATGATCTTCTGGATTCTATGTACAATATCTGGATTTGTGTGATCCTTGAGTACCTTATGCATTTTCCTTATTGATGTGGTGACATCAGGATCAGCATCATATACCCTCTTCATGTTGTAAACTATATGTAAAGGAATATTATTGAAGTCAACAATTACCTTAGCAGTTTGCCCTGCACGCAGTCCAGAAACTATGGTTGCTCTAACATTGTATTCCTTTGACATGACAGTTGCTCTCAGAGTTTAATACTTTATATCTGAAACAATGATGTCAAATCACAACCTTAGAAACATAGTTTTTCAAAATTAATAAGAAGCACATGAAATAAGGAGATGCAACGTTATTGCCAATTTATTGTGCTCACCCTTTATTTATTTTAGATTTAAAAATAAGTTGTTTATTTGAGAGATTTCTTTTTTTAAGTATGTATTTATCACTAATAAAATTAGCTCTTAAAATTGCTTTGTTGCTTCTCATTAGTTTTGGCAAGTTGTGCTTTCATTTTTTTCAAGATACTTTATGACTTTTCTTGAGTCTTCTTTGACCCATTTGTTGTTCAGTAGTGTTTTGTTTAATTTCCATGTATTTTAATTCTTCAATTTTATTCATGAAATTGATTTCTAGTTTTATACCATTGTGGATGGAAAATATTACTATCTTTTAAATTTTTCTACAGCTTGTTTAGTGGCCTGACATATGATCTAGCCTAGATAGTGTTTCATGTGCACTTGAGAAATAGGTGTATTCTTGTGCTTTTGGAAGGAATGAATGCCATATACATATATCAGTCTTTGAGTGTGCTGTTGAATTCAGGTTGCTAGAATTTTCTGAGAATTTTTTACACATATATTTATCACAAATATTGGTCTGTAGTTTTCCTTTACTTGTAGTCTACTTATCTATTTTAGTGTCAGGGTAATGCTGACCTCATAAATAAGTTTAAAAATATTTGCTGCTCTTCAGTGTTTTGAAGGAGTTTTAAAGTGGGCATTTATATTATATTATATATATAAAATGTTTTATATATATATAATATTATATATATTAAAGTTAATGTGTTCTATAGGCTTATTCAGGCCTTATTTCATTAGTTATCAGTCTGGATGATCTATCCAATATTGAAAGTAGAGAATTGAAGTCCCCAGATATTATAGTATTGCTGCCTATTTCTCTCTTTGTCCTATTAATACTTGTTTTAAATATTATGTACTTTAATGTTTGGTGCTTATGTATTTATAATTGTTATATCCTTTTGATAAATTGATTCCTTTATCATTATGTAGTGAGTTTCTTTGTCTCGTGTGAATGATTTGATTTTAAATCTATTTGCTGATACTTATAACCAGTTTACTCTGTTTTGTTTATCATTTGCATTTTACTTTGTGTGTTTTTAAAGCTAAGTGAGTCTGCAGTAGGCAGCATTCAATTGAATCTTAGTTATTTTTTAGCCATTCAGCTACTCTGAGTCTTTTATTTTATTTTATTTTATTGATTTATTGTTGTTGTATTACATTTGTCCCCCTCCCCTCCCATATTGCTCCCCTGCCCCCCACTCCACATCCCTTCTCCCACGCTCAATCCCCACTTGTTGTGCATGTCCATGGGTCATTTATACTAGTTCCTTGGCTAAATCTTTCCCCTTCTTTTCCCTATTCTCTCCCTCCCCCATCTCCTCTGCACACTGAAAGCCTGTTCCTTATTTCCATGCCTAAGCTTCTATTTTGCTTGCTTGCTTATTTTGTTCATTAGTCTCCTGTATTAGGTGAAATCACATGGTATTTGTCTTTGTAACTACCTGGCTTATTTCACTAGCCATAATGCTCTCCAGTTCCATTCATGTTGTCACAAAAGGTAGGAGTTTCTTCTTTCTTCTTGCTGTATTGTATTCCATTGTGTAAATGTACCAAAGTTTTTTAATCCATTCATTTACTATTAGGCACTTAGGCTGTTTCTAGCACTTGGTTATTGTAAATAGCGCTACTATGAACATAGGGTTACATAGGTTCTTCTGAGTTGGTGTTTCAGGGTTCTTTGGGTATAATCCTAGGAGTGATACTGCTAGATCAAAAGGCAGTTCCATTTTTAGTTTTTTGAGGAAATTCCACACTGTTATCTACAGTGGCTGCACCAGTCTGCATTTTCACCAACAGTTCACTAGATTTTCCTTTTCTTCATATCCTTGCCAGCACTTGCTGTTTGTTGATTTGTTAATGATGGCCATTCTGACACGTGTGAGGTGGTATTTCATTATGGTTTTAATTTGCATCCCTTTGATGGCTAGTGATGCTGATCATTCTTTCATATGCCTATGGGCCCTTTGTATGTCATCTTTGAAGAAATGTCTGTTCCTGAAACTTTGCCCATTTTTAAATTGGTTTGTCTGTCTTCCTGGTGTTCAGTTGCATAAGTTCTTTATATATTTTGGAGATCAAATACTCGTCTGAAGTATCATTGGCAAATTTATTTTGTTCCTTTATTTCTCTTGCCTTGGAAAAAATCAGTGAAAATATTGCTATATGAGATATCTGAAATTTTACTGCCTTTATTTTCTTCTAGGGCTTTTATCGTGGCACAGCTTATGTTTAAGTCTTTTATCATCTTGAGTTTATTCTGGTGTATAGTTAAAGTTGGTGGTCTGGTTTCATTTTTTTGCATATTCTTGTCTAGTTCTCCCACTACCACTTGTTGGAGAGGCTATTTTCACTGTTTTATGCTCCTCTCCTCTTTGTTGATTATTAGTTGACCATAGGGACCTGGGCTCTCTATTCTGTTCCATTGATCTATATGTCTATTCCTATTCCAGAACCTGGCTGTTTTGATTACAGGGGCCTTGTAATATAGTGTGATATCCAGTATTGTGATTCCTTCTACTCTTTTCTTCTTCCTCAAGATTGCTGTGGCTATTCATGGTCATTTTTGGCTCCATGTAAATTTTTGAAGTGTTTGTTCTAGATATATAAAATATGTCATTGGTATTTTATTTTATTTTATTTTTCTTTTAATTTTATTGTTGTTGTATTACATCCATCCCTTTTTTTCTCCCCTGCCATTGGTATTTTAATAGGGAGTGGGTTGAGTCTATAATTTTTTTGTGTAATATGAACATTTTAATGATGTTAATTCTTCCCATCCATGAACTGGTATGTGCTTCCATTTATTTGTTTCTCCCTTAATTTCTTTCTTCAAAGTCCTGTAGTTTTCTGAGTATAGGTCTTTTACCTCCTTAGTTAAGATTATTCCTAGGTACTTTATTTTTCTTGTTGCTATGGTAAGTGGGATTTTTTTTTTAACAGTTTTTGTCTCCGATGTTTCATTGTACAAAAATGCCTTTAATTTCTGGATATTGACTTTGTATCCAGCTATTTTGCCAAATTCACTTTTTCAGTCGAGTACTTTTTTGGTGGATTCTATAGGGTTTTCTATGTACACTGTCATGTCGTCTGCAAACAATGACAGTTTTACTTCCTCTTTTCCAATTTAAATGCCTTTGATTCCTTTTTCTTGTCTGATTGCTGTGGCTAGAACTTCCACAAGGATGTTGGATGGAAGTGGTGAGAGTGAACACCTTTGTCTTGTTCCTGATCTTAGAGAGAAGGCTTTTAGTTTTTGCCCATTGAGTATGATGTTGGCTGCAGGTTTCTCATATATGGCCTTTATTATATTGAGGTATGCTGCCTCTATTCCAACTTTGCTGAGCATTTTTATCATAAATGGGTGCTGTACTTTATCAAATGCTTTTTCAGCATCTATGGATATGATCATATGGTTTTTGTCTTTCATTTTGTTTATGTAGTGTATTATGTTTACTGTTTTGCAAATGTTATACCATCCTTGCATCCCTGGATTGAATCCCACTAGATCATGATGTATGATCTTTTTAATGTATCGCTGGATTAGGTTTGTCAATATTTTGTTAAGGATTTTAGAATCCATGTTCATCAACAATATTGGCCTTTCTTTCTTTGTTGTGTCTTTACCTGGTTTGGGGATTAGAATGGTACTGGCCTCATGGGAAGAATCTGGGATTCTACTTCTCAGATTTTTTGGAATGGGTTGAGAGGGATAGGAGTTAGTTCTTCCTTAGAAGTTTGGTAAAATTAACCTGTGTAGCCATCTGATCTGGGGATTTTGTGTGCAGGGAGTTTTTTGATTACTGCTTCAATTAAACTAGTTGTTATCAGTCTATGCAGACTTTCTGCTTCTTCTTGATTCAGTTTTGGAAGATTATGTTTCTAGAAATTTGTCCATTTCATCCAACTTGTCAAATTTCTTGTCCTATAGTTGTTCATAGTAATTTCTTACAATCCTTTGCACTTTTGAGATATTGGCTATGATTTCTCCTCTTTTTGTCTCTCATTTATTTAATGAATCTGGTTAAAGGCTTGTCAATTTTGTTTATCTTTTCAAAGAAACAGCTCCTGGATTTATTGATCCTTTGAATTGTTCTTTCAGTCTCTATGTCATTTAATTCTGCCCTAATCTTGATTACTTCCTTCCTTCTACTCGCTCTGGGCTTTGTTTCATATTGTCCTGCTAGTTCTTGTAGCTGTAGGGTTAGGTTGTTTATTTGAGATTCTTCATCACTTTTGGGGAGGCCTGTATTGTTAACTTACCTCTCAGGAATGCCTTGGCTGTGTCCTATAGGTTTGGGTTGTTGTGTGTTCATTTTCATTTGTTTCCTAAAATTTTTTGACTCCTTCCTTGATCTTATTCTTAACCCATTCATTTTTAATAGCATGTTATTTAGTCTCCATGAATTGAAATGTTTTTAGGTTTTTCCCTTGAGGTTGGTTTCTAGTTTCAAGTCATTGTGACCCAAGAAAATGCTTGACATAAGTTCAATTTTCTTGAATTTGTTGAGTTTTGTTTTGTGTCCTACCATGTGGTCTGTCTTTGAGGATGTTCCATGTGCATTTGAAAAGAATGTGTATTTTTCTTATTTGAGGTGAAAGCTCTGTATATATCAGTTAAGTCAATTTGATCTAGAGTGTTGTTCAATGCCACAATACTTGTGGTGTTCCTTTGATTGGATGATCTGTCCATTGTTGACAATGGGGTGCTAAAATTTCCTACTATGAGTGTGTTGCTATTGATACCCTTTTTAAAGTTCTCCAAGATTTTCCTTATATATTTGGGTATTCCTATGTTGGGTGCATATATGTTTACAAGGGTTATATTTTCTTGATGGGTTGTTCCCTTATTTTGAAATGTCCTTCTTTGTCTCTTTGTATGGCCTTCTTTGTGAAATCTTGTTTTTCTGTTATAAGTATTGCCACTTCAGCTTTATTTTTTTAATGTCTGTTTGCTTGGAATACTTTTTTCCATCCTTTCCCTTTCAGTCTGTGTAGATATTTTGTTCTGATGTGGGTCTCTTGGAGCTAGCATATATGTGGGTCATGTTTTCTTGTCCATTCAGCTATCCTATGTATTTTAACTGGAGCATTTAACCCATTTACATTTAAGGTTATTATTGATAGATACTTGTCCATCAACATTTTGCTCGTTGTACATGTGTTCCTCTCACTCTTTCTTCATCTTTGTAAAGCAGTCCCTTTAGCATGTCTTGCAATGCTGGTTTGGTGGCAATGTATTCTTTTAGCCTTCTTTTGTCTGGGAAACTTGTTCTTCACTTTTCATTTTGAATGAGAGTCTAACGGGTAGAATAATCTTGATTGTATGCCTTTGCCTTTCATTGCTTGTAATATATTTTTGCCATTCCCCTCTGAGTTGTAGTGTTTCTGTTGAGAAAATAGTTGATAGCCTTTTTAAAAATTTTTATTTATTATTTTTAGAGAGGGGTAGGGAGAGAGAAACACCAATGTATAGTTGCCTTTCACCTGCCTCCAGCTACAGATCTGGCTGGAGACCTGGCTTGCAACCTGGTTATGTGACCTGGCTAGGGAATTGAACCAGTGACCTTTTCAGGCTGGTGCCTTATCCACTGGCCACAAACCAGGGCTGATAACCTTTTTGGATCTCCCTGTGTGTTATTAGCTATTTTTCTTTTGCTGCCTTTAAGATTCTTTCTTTGTCTTTGGATTTTGCCACTTTAATTATGATGTTTCTTAATGTGGGCCTCTATGGATTCATCATCATTGGGACCCTCTATGCTTTCTGGATTTGTGTAATGTTTTCTCCTCAAGTGAGGGAAGTTTTCTGTCATTATTTTTTCAAACAGATTTTCTGTCCTTGCTCTTCTATTCCTTCTGGTATCCCTATTGTATGGGTTCTGTCCTGTATCTCTCTTAACCCTGCCTTTATTTTTTGAGTCTTTTTTCATTTAGTTGTTCTGTCTGGGAAATTTTTTTTTACTTAATCCTACAGCTTGCTTATTTGATCCTCTGATTGGTTTAGCCTGCTTTTAATTCCTTCTACTGTGTTCTTCATTCAGCAATTGTATTCTTCATTTTCTCTTGGCTTTTATTGATAATTTCTTTGTCCTCTTTCATGCTGGTATAGTTTTCTGTAAGTTCCATGTAGCTTTCCTAGAGTTCTTTGTAGTTTCCTTGGGGTTCTTTGTAGTTCTTACTGAGCTCACTGAGCTTTTTATATTTCACAGGTTGGTGCTCAATCCATTGAGCACACCAGCCAGGACCTCGAGCATTTTTGGTAAACATTATTTTGAACTCAAGATCTAATAGTTTGCTTGCCTCAATTTCATTTAGCAGTCTTTTTGGAGATTCCTCCTTTCCTTTCCTTTCCTTTCAATTGGTGGTTGTTTCTTTCTCTCCCCATTTTAGGTGGCTCTTCTTGTTTGTTTCTGCTTCTTAGATTGAGCTGTGTAACTTCTTGCATTCATGGTGTGACCCTCTGTTTTAGGAAGATTGTGGGACTCAGTGGCATAGGTTTTTTGAGTTCTTGAACTTGATGCTCTTGGACTGCCCTTTATGCTGTTAATATGGACTTTCTGGTTGTGATTGGGTGTTTGTTGTTGTTGGGTGGTTCTTTGATGGGTTCTTCTCTCTGGCTGGCTGATTGAAGGTCACTCTGCCTACCATGTGTCATGTTCTGTTGTACTTGTTCACCTCTTTCCTTCACTTTTTATTCTCTATTTTATACTCTGAGTCCAGTTCAGGTTGGGAGCAAGTGGACAGGGCTGCTAGCTACTCTGCCGCCATGTTTTCATCTCTACTCTGAGTCTTAAAAAGCATTTATTGATTATACTGTTATGTTTGTCCCAATTTCTTTCCCATTGCTCCCCTCTGCCAAGTACCCCACTCCCTACAACAATCTCATCTCCCTTAGCTCATGTTCATGGGTCATACATGTGAGATCTTTGGCTTTGTTTTTTCCTGTACTATTCTTAACATTTCCTTGTCTATCCTGCACCCACCAACTATGCTTCTTAATCCCTGCACCTTTCCCCCTTCTTCTCTTTCTCCCTCCCAGCTGACAACCCCTCTATTATTCTCCATATCTTTGATTCTGTACCCTCTCTGATTGTTGGCTTAGTTTTTGTTTTTACCTTTTTAGAGTCTGTTGTTGATAGTTGTAAGTTAATTGTCTTTTTAACATTCATAATTTTATCCTATTTTTCTTAAACAAGTCTCTTTAACATTTCATATAATAATCACTTGGTAATTAACTCCTTTAGCTTTACTTCATCTGGAAGGCACTTTATCTACTCTTCCATTCCAAATGATAGTTTTGCTGGATAGAGGAATTTTGATTGTAGGTCTTTGCTTTTCATCACTTTGAATACTTCTTGCCAGGCCCTTCTGGCCTACAAAGTTTCTTTTGAGAAATCAGCTGATAGTCTTATGGGAACCCATTTGTAGGCAACTCTCTTTTTTCTCTTGCTGCTTTTAAGATTCTCTCTTATCTTTAACCTTTGACAATTAATTATAATGCGTCTTAGTGTGGTCTTCCTTAGGGCTAGCTTGTTTGGGACTCTCTGTGATTCCTGGAGTTGTATGTCTATTTCCTCTACTTAATTAGGAAAGTTTTCCTTCATTATTTTTTCACGTGTTTTCCATTTCTTGCTCTTCCTCTTCTCCTTCTGGCACCCCTATGCTTCAGATATTGGCACGTTTAAAGTTTCCCAGAGGTTACTATTCCTCTCCTCATTTTTTTCAATTCTTGTTTCCTTTTTCTATACTGATTGACTGTTTATTTCTTTCCTATCTTCCAAATCATTGATTTGAACACTGGTTTCCTTCCCTTTACCCTTAGTTTAGTATGGATTTTTCTTCATTTCACATAGCCTAGTCTTTACTTCTTCCTTTCTGCATTTGTTGCATTTAAGCATATTTGTCAAGTCTTTGTGCATCTATAAAAGCCAAGAGGAAACCAATATTTTGAACTCTGCATCTATTTGGATGGCTATCTCTTCATTGTGTAGTTTTCCTACTGGAACCTTGATCTGCTCCCTCTTTTGGGCCATCCTTCTCTGTCTCCTCAGTCTGACAGCTTTCTGTGTTTGTCTCTGTGTCTTAGGTAGTTCTGTAGCACTTAATATGTTGTAAGGAGTGGAGCCTTAGGAATTCATCAGTGGAGGGGTGACCAGTTTCACCACATTGTGGCACTGTATGTGGCGGAATACTCTGAGAGGGAACAATGCCTCTTGCCTGTTGAGATTGGCAGTTTCTTCCTCCACACCAACCCCCACTGGTTTTCACAGAAGCAATATGGCTCTATTTTTCCCATTGCCTGGACCGTGGTCTGCATTCTGGCTCTGGCACCACTTCCCAGGTTTGAATGTATGACTGAACTTTCATTGTGGCCTCAGCTTTTGTGCTGCCACTGCCACTGCCACTCTCCTTCATGGCTCCACCCCTCCTGCCTCTCTGCTTGAGTGTTTGTTTACTTTTCCATTTTTTGTACTTCCATGTAGTTTGGTTTTCTGAAATTCCTGCATTGTTTTTATTTAGTTTTGAGGTAGATGTAAATTTCTTCTAGTTATGAGAGACATAATGTGTCTACCTACACCTCCATCTTGGCTGAAAGCCCATTTACACTCTGAGTCTTTTATTTTATTGTAAAGATTTTATTTATTATTTTTAGAGAGAGGGGAAGGGAGAGAGGCAGAGAGCGAGAGAGATGTATGGTTGCCTTTCACCTGCCTCCAGCTACAGACCTGGCTGGAGACCTGGCTTGCAACCTGGTTATATGCCCTGGCTAGGAATGGAACCAGTGCCCTTTGGGTTCACAGGTTGGCACCTTATCCACTGTGCCACCAGCCAGGGCTTTTACTCTGAGTCTTTTAATTGGATAATTTACTTATTTATATTTAAAATAATTATTGATAGATCAAGATTTACTGCTACCATATTTTAATTGCTTTATGTTTCTTGTTTGTTTCTTTTGTTCCTTCTCTATTGTAATCCTTTGTGATTGTTTTTTTGTATTGGTATGCTTTAATTTCTTTGTCTCTATCTTTTGTATATCTATGATAGGTTCCTTTTCATTACAAACAGGCTTACATAAAACATTTTATAGATCTAACAGCCTATTTTAAGCCGATAACAATTTACGCTCACGTAATAGAACAACACTACACTTTTATTTCTCCCCCTGCCACATTTTATGCTATTGTTGACATTGGTCTTACCCAATTATAAACTAATAACAAACTCTACATGCCCATGGATATTAACAGTTGATCCATCCAGTACCCCAAGTTCAGTTGACTAGGAAAGGTCTTTCCCGTCACCAAAATACCTATACATTCTGGAAAAAGGGACCACTTACTCAAATATAGATATATAAACACAAAGATATAAAAATCACAAGCAATCTGGTAAACAACACCCTACTAAAGAAAATAATTAAAGCTCTAATAACTGACGTTAAGGAAATTGAAATCTATAAATTGACAAATAATTCAGAATAATCTATTTAAAGTAGTTCAGTGAACTACAAGAACACAAAGCTAAATGAAATTAGGTAAATAATTTATGAACAAAATGGGAAATTCAGTAATAAAATAAAAACTATTTAGAAAATAAATTGAAAGATTAAGAATATAATCAGTGAAGAACTAAAGAATTTAATAGAGAGCATCAACAACAGATACAACCAAGTAGAAAAAGAATCCATGAATTATAAAACAGATCATTTGAAATTATCTAGTTGGAGAAGCAAAAACTAAAATTAGAGGAACAATTAAGAAAGCTAAAGGACTTAGGACTATCACAGAAACAAATTCTCATTATAGAAATCTTCTGAAGGAAGTGAGAAAGCAAAATGTACAATGTTTTTAAAAGAAATAATAGATGAAAACTTCCCAAATGTGGGGAGAAAATTATGTATCTAGATTCATGGGGTCCCAAAGGACCTCAAATACGTAGAACCTAAAAAGGGTTATGCCACAACACATTATAATTCAAATGTCAAAAATCAAAGACAAAAATAAGTTTTTAAAGATTTGTTTATTATTTTTCAGAGAGAGGGGAAGAGAGAGAGGAAGAGAGGAAGAGAAACATCAATGTATGGTTGCCTTTAATCTGCCTCCAGCTAGGGACCTGGCTGAAGACCTGGCTTGCAACCTAGTCATGTTGCCCAGGCTGGGAATAAAACCAGTGATCTCTAGGTTGGCAGGCCAGTGCCTTACCCACTGTGCCACCAGCCAGGTTTAGAAAAAAATAATTTTGTAAGCATAAAAAGAAAAAATGGCTTATAACATACAAGGGGCCCCTATATGATGATCAGTCAATTTTGTAGGAGAAACTTTGCTTCAAGGAGAAAGTGGGATAATATATCCAAAATATTGAAAGATAAAAACTTGTCAGTAAGATACTATATTTAGTAAAGCTGTCCTTCAGAAAGAAAGGAGAGATAGACTCCCAAACAAAAAGTAAACCCACCTTACAAGAAATACTAGAGTGTTCTATTAGGCACAGTGAAAGGATGCTAGCCAACATTGTAAAAGCATATGAATGTGTAATGATCATTTGTAAAGGTAATTATATAGTCAGTGTCAGATTTCCTCTAATGTGTGATAACAGCACAAAAATATCTTCAGCAAGTGTATTAAAATTAAAAATAACTAACTATAGTAATTTGACATTGGATACACTAAGTGTTAAAATATAAATTATATGATCAATAATATAAATTGTGATAAGGAAGAAAAGTATAAAGTATTCTATGTTGTTAAAGTTGTTATCAGCTTAAAATAAGATTTATTACTAAAATATATTTTATGTGAGACTTATAGAGATTACAAAGAAAAACTAGTAGATACAAAAAAGATTATGATAAAGGAGTCAAAGCATACCACCACAAAAATGTCATCAAATCACAAAAGAAAACAAGAGAGTAAGCATGAATCAAAGGATCTACAAATGGTCCTAAAGCAAGTAAGAAAATGGTAATAGTAAGACTTTAACAATCAGTAATTACTTTGGAATTCTATATAGCAGACAGAAAGAATGAAGTTGTACCATTTGCAACAACATGGATGGAACTGGAGAGTATTATGCTTAGTGAAATAAGCCAGTCAGTGAAGGACAAATATCATATGATCGCACCCATTACAGGACAATAATGAACAAAACTAACAACAAGCAAAACAGAACCAAATATAGGCCTTCAGTGATGAGGGGGAAAGAGGTTGGGGGGGAGGGGGGAGGCAGAGGCAAGGAAGAGGAGAAGCTTAGACAAGAACCTAGTATAAAGGAACTATGGACATGGTCAACAGGTGGGAT